>JAUMHQ010000121.1:4274-15796 GCA_032361165.1 Enteromius paludinosus | reverse complement strand
AGCAGTTATCAACGATTGGTAATGAGACTTCACAAACTTTAATTATAAAACATTAACATACCCTTTAAATTGATTAAGATTGAGAATGCATGCCATTTATATGCATTATATATCTGTAAAATACGCTAGGGTTGAGGGGGAGTCCTTAAATTATTTGTGTTGTTATAAAAATAAAATGTAGACAAAAGATGCACTTGCTAATTTGTGCTACACTATTATCAACGATCATTGAAGAACTACTTCCTGGTTTGGGGCTGACGTAAGCCATGTGACAGCACGTCACTACATCGATGTAGCCAAGTAAAAGCACGTGACTACGCTCCCTTTCCGGTCCTCTCAGTGCAGCGGGCCTCTCAGTGCAGGGGGTCTGAGAGTGCGGTTGCAGCTAGACACTCTTGCAAATTTTAATTTAGAAGCTGGTGGCATGCCAAATTGAACATTGTAATCACACCGAAAAAATGAGAAAGAGAACAGGGCTATTTATAGTGGGTAGCAGGGGATTTGATTGGGCAGGTGTAATGAGGAGATTGATTAGGTGATGCGGTGCCAGCCGTGATTAATCGTCCACGCTCCTCTCAAAACTAGTTTATTTGCAAAAACTTCACGTGTGTGAGAGAGAGAGAGAGCATGCAAATTACAGTCTGTGCATCTCTCAAAAGTGTTTGACTAATAGTGAAATTTGTAGCAGGCCAAACACGCAAATTTTATTTAACTAATGAGGAAGTGCGAACTAGGGAAAAAAATACTAAATAATAATAATAATAAATATGCTTTTTTGTGATCCCTCTTACTTTGGTAAAAATAAACAACATTTTGCAGATTCTGCAATATATGTAGAAACCATGATATACAACCATTCGTGTTTGGTGTGTATGTGTATTTAATAGAAATTAGAGTTTTATTCGTTGGATAGTCATTAAATTATTATTATTCTTTTTTTTGTTTTGTTTTTTGTTGTTGCAGACAATTAGATTTCAAATAAATAATGTTCTTTTGAACTTTCTATTAATGAAAGACTGAAGACTGGATGATGCAAATAAATGCAGCCTGAAAGGTCTGCTAAAGCACTCAAACAACTTTGATGTTAGCCAATAATTAAGTAGCAATATTAATAGTAAGCCCTCTTTTTGTGTTTGCTAATTACAATCCAACTTTAAGTTAACCAGTAGCCTACACAGCATAATATGAAATTAATTTATTAATTGAACAGTTGATCACACAGTGTAACTTTCAGTTTTCTCAAGTAAATTAGGCTAGTTTCTTTCATCACTGCAAATATATGAAACAGGCTAAAGCTTCCACATTGTGACATAGTTTACTAAAACATGATAGTATAACATATAAATAAATACACTACATGTATGTATGTACGTATGAGTATTTATTTGTATGTTTTATTTTATTTTGTTTCAGTTATATGTGATAAAATGAATCCTTACGTTTTAGAAGTGTATTTGACCAATGTTCATGATCAGTCCGCTGACACTCATGAAGTAGCCAATGACTCCTCCAAACGGGTCCCGTGGAAGGATGACCAGCCCCCGCTGACAGCTGTGCTGGCGCAATGTTTTTGTGACTTTTGCAGTCTGTACCCGGTACCATGGCGTCTGGCGAGGAGGACGGAACTGTTGAGGAGAAAGAAACCAACAACAAGAAGCGGACGAAAGGCGCCATCGCAACGGCATGGCTCACGTTCTACAATATCGCCATGACAGCTGGGTACTTGCTGGTGAAAGTTTAAGTTTGAACTGCCTTTATTTGCTTAATGCAGCCGTGTGCCTGTTTATAGTGTGTGACCATTGTAAATCATTCGATTGTTAGGTTACCAAAGACAACTTCAAAAGTTTTAAGATAGACTATTGGGCTAAACACTCACAGTGCACGTACGTAATTGTTAGTTTTGTTCTATAAAGGGTCAGCTGCTACAACGTAACAGAAATATTCTTCACAGCTACCGAAGTGTGCTCAGCCTTTCCTAATACGGTTGACTGTACTGCACGTGTCGTCCCCTTCTCCTCAACTGTCGCAGTGATATGTTTAGCGCTGACACTGAAACTCTGGCCCGGCATGGCAAAATGCTCGACAGACAAACTGCAGCAATGAAAAGTGAAAGACGGGATTAATGAAAGTGCAGCCAACCCGTTTTTCACTTCAGTTCATAACTTACGTGCTCTAAACTAGTATGGACTTAAAAGGGCATATTCTTGTGAAAAAGAAGTGTCGATGAGTGTTCACTATAGTTTTAACTATAATTTGTTTTTCAGTTGTACTTTTACAATTAATGCGCTTTAAATGTTCAGAATCGAAACTTCGTTTTGAAACGTTATTTATTTATTATCCTTTGCAGTAACATTCGTGCTTAAAAGTGTTGTTTAAGCTATTGATTATTTTAATGTTATTATTATTTTTTATTATTATTATTTAATTATTTTATTGGTCTTTTATTGCAGATGGCTTGTATTGACTGTTGCCATGGTCCGGTATTATCTTCAGAAAGGCACCCATAAAGGCTTGTACAGAAATATAGCCAGGACACTTAAATTTTTCCAGACATTTGCACTACTAGAGGTAAGACCAAACTGCCTCTATCCCCCATAGTGATAGAAGCATGCACTTTATTTAAGCATTGGGAGAATATTCTATTTATTTGAATGTTGGAGTTCCTCATTCTACATATTAATGTTTATTTGGGTGAATGTTCATGTTTTGCACACTTGTAAGAAAGTGAAAAAAAGAGCAACTTAATCCTCCCACAGAGAACATTTGGCATTTATGATCAATCTTGAATGGTGCATCCTCATCATTAATTTCGGATAAAACCTGGGATTTAAACCCAATGAGAAATATTGTGTTTTAAGCTCCGCACAAATTAATGTGACAGAGATTTGATTTCTCTCTCTCTTTTTTTTTTTTCCTACTAAATTATGCTACATCTAAACAGCTACAAACATATATTGGTTACTCAAGGTAACATTCAAATGAAATCCTTCCTTACAGACAAAGTGTTAAATTGATAGCTAAAATAGTCAACTATTTGCTACAGTATCTGCCAATCAAGCAATTTATTTCTTTATTTAAATTATTTTTATTTATTTTTTGTTATCTTTTGTTATTTTTTGTTAGATTCTTAAAAAATAAAGGTGCAGTAGCATTTGGCTTTGTGTGGGTTATTGCAAATAGCCATATTTGAGAAAGGAGATGCACCCTTCAGAGTGTTCACTTTAAGCCTTCAGCCGTTTAAAAAGAACAGTGCATAGTAATGCTTACCTTTAAATGGTTTTCACCCTTCATTGTGTGCTCTGTGAAAGTTTTCAATAATTGAAGTTGTGAAAACTTAACTCACTCTAAATTGAGTAGTGAATTGCCTATCCGGTGTTTTGTGCAGTGCCACTAGTTCACTGCAGTGAATGTAAGTGTTATGTTAAGTGTGACCATTAGATGGTGCATGTCATTCAAGCATCGTAACCTTACCTCTTGGGTCAGCCTAGGCATATATAGAAGTAGATGTAGAAGACAGACTGTTGTTTACTTCCAGTTATACTGTTAGTATGTTCTAAACCTATGGAATAAATGAAAGGTTAATTCCATACATTAATCTTATATCTGAGCTGCACTTTTAATATTACATATTCATGCTGGTTATGTAGTATGGTCTGCATTTTTGTTGCTTTTCACTCTCAGAATAATACTTTGTAAAAAAATAAATAAATAAGGGAACTGTTACCCGAAAGCAGTATTATGAGGCAAATTAGCCACAAAATTGATAAAATAGTTCAGCATTAAAACGGGTTCACTGAAGAGTTGTCTTTAAGCATGTTTGTATCTGTGTTTTAAATCTGTCTTAATTTCTTGTGCTCATTCTTTTTATAAAAGAAATTTCCTTATTTCCTCATTACTTTTGTTTTTATATCAGGTTGGACACTGTGCTATTGGTATGTACTGAATTTTAAAGTGTTATATAAGCATTTAATGCTTGTATAAAGATGTATAAAGAGATTTCCGGGTATTATTTTTGGTGTTCTTAAGGAATTGTGCGGACATCTGTAATTGTGACTGGGGTCCAAGTATGTTCTCGGATATTCATGGTTTGGTTTGTTACAAACAGCATCAGACAGGTCAGTGTGCATGTCAGTGTGAATTATGGAAACTATTCACTGTAAACCTTTGTACAATTTCTAAATTCTTTAAATAAATAAAAAAAAATTCTTTCATTTTAAATATGCACTAAGATTCAGAATGAGGAGAGCGTGATCTTGTTCGTAGTAGTTTGGACAATTACAGAGATCACTCGCTACTCTTTCTACACTTTCAACTTGCTCAATCATCTGCCATACTTCATCAAGTGGGCCAGGTACAAATGTGGCATGTCTTTAAATTAAATTTACCAACAGCCGAATTGCATGGTTTGGTTTCACTTGTTTGAACTGCATGGTGTGGTTTCAAGATGTCTTAAAATGATTTTAACAAGCAAAACAGTGTGATAGTAAATTAAGGTGTAGCTTGTTTTGCAGTACCTTTACCATTTTCCACCAGTACAATATTAGCTCTATGATCCACACAGTATATAATAGACTTTATACACATTCTACTGATGTTGACTTTAAAGGCATCATTGCATTGCATTGATCTCACAGAATTGGGTGAAATAACCACGTTTTCTTAATGCAAAATTTTGTGTTAGTATCACGTATTCATCGAAAATTCCATGATGGGCTCACGTAAAAGATTACAATGTAATTCAGTGACAGGCATCAGCTGTGACCCACTCATGGATTTAAATTCAAATACTGAGTTATGATATTTCCATTATTGCATATGTATCGGGGTGTGATTTTTTTTTTTTTTTTTTTACTGTAAACTGTCTAAACTAATATAAACAGTTTTATTTATATTAAATTTATTAATACATTTATGATCACGTAACCCAACACATGCCCCTAAACCTACCATCCGTTAATAAAACACAAAATAAACTGGCAGATACAACTACCAACATTATTTATTAAAAATAATTAATATTCAAATTATTCAGACTCCGAGGCAAAAGGATTGATCACCATCTCTCTGTCCTCCGTGACTCATCTGCAGTTGCTGCTCTGCCCAAATGTTAAAAATGCCGCCTGGAGAATCCTTACACCAGTCTTGTGACCGATCGCGTCATTCTGTAGTGAGATGTTATTGGCTCTGTGTGTCTGGTGATCGATTGTGTCATTCTAGAGTCAACGCGTTAACGGAGCGGGATAATTTCAGCGATTAAAACCTTGTTTTTACTCTCTTCTACACATAAAGACATTGTATGGCTTCAGATGGTTTTGAAAGACAACTTGTTTGTAATGTTTTTCTACTGCTTAGGGTTAGTTTTTGCAATAAATACATGTGACTGCTTACAGTATATTATAAAAGATGTGGATAGGTTAAGGGTAAAGGTGGGGCTGCTCCATCCCAGGCAAACGTTAAGCTCTCAGCTATGCTCCTCCGAGCCGCCGAGGGTGTGCTGGGGTTGATGATGATTGGTTTCTGAGTTCTCGGCCCGCGACCCCGTCAAGGTTACCCTCAGTGCCCTTCTTCCCGGAGGTGCATGAGGAGCTGACCAGATCGTGGCGAGCCCCGTCACGCCTGGCCCCCAGCTCCTCTCCCCTCTCCACCCTCGACGGAGGTGCAGCCAGGGGTACGTGTCGATCCCGCATCTCTGCCCACACAGTGCCGCCGCCTGGCATGGACTGCCACAGCCCCCATCTGAGGCGTGTAAGACCTCGTCCGCTCTCGCAGGCTGGACTTACCACGCCGCTGGGCAGGCTGCCACCTCCCTGCATGCGATGGCCACACTACAAGTGTACCAGGCCAAAGCATTAAAACATCTGCACAAGGGTGGATCTGACCAAGGGGTGATGCAGAGACCGACTTCGCTCTACGAGCAACGAAGGTTGCCGCACGTGCCCTTGGCCAGGTGATGTCCACGGTAGTAGCTCAGGAGCACCAGAGCAAACTGTTCAGTGCAGAGGATCTCTAATCTCGGCATGGAGCTGGACTCGATCAAAATGACTGGAATGACTTGAAATGAGCACGCGCAGGCCATGCTGACATGTCTGAGGTCATTCAGGGACAAAAAGGGTTTCCTCTCAAAAAAATTTCGGAGGCTCCTGGGGCATATGCTAGCCGCAGCCGCAGTAACTCCATTGGGGCTGCTTCATGTGAGACCGCTTCAGCGTTGGTTACACGATCGAGTCCCGAGATTGGCATAGCACCGTGGCACACTTCGGATTGACATTTCCCCGGAGTGTCGCCACCTTTTCAGCCTGTGGACAGACCTTGCCTTCCTATGGGCCGAAGTGCCCCTAGGACAAGTGTCCAGGCATGTTGTAGTGCACACAGATGCCTGCTCCACTGGTTGGGGTGCTGTATGCAACGGACAAGCAGCCTCGGGCTCCTGGACAGGCGCTCGACTGCTGTGGCATATCAATTTCCTCTAGTTGTTACCTATGCTTCTGGTCCTGCATCGCTTTCGGCCGATGCTGCTCCACAAACACGTGCTGGTCCAGACAGACAACACCAGGGTGGTCTACGCTCCCGCCGCATGACACAACTCGCCCGCCATCTGCTCCTGTGGAGTCAGACATGGCTGATATCGCTGCGCGCTGTTCATATTCCAGGGATACTCAACCGTGCAGCCGACCAGCTCTCACGGCAATCCACCCCCCCCCTGGAGAATGGCGACTCCACCCCCAGGTAGTCCAGCTGATCTGGAGCCACTTCAGCGAAGGCCAAAATAGTCTGAGTCCTCCCACTGCCGGCTGTATTACTCCCTCACCGAGGCGCCACTCGGCAGGGATGCACTGGCACACAGCTGGCCTCCTGCCAGCAGCCGTGATCAACACCATCTCTCAGTCTAGGGCCCCCTCTACAAGGCAGGCCTACGCTCAGAGATGGGGTCTGTTCGTCAACTGGTGCTCCTCACACCACGAGGACCCACAGAGATGCTCGATAGCAGTTGTGCTTTCCTTCCTGCAGGAAAAGTTGGAGCGCAGGCTGTCCCCTTCAACTATTAAGGTGTATGTTGCTGCCATAGCAGCATACCATCATGCAGTGGAGGGTGAATCCCTAGGTAAGCACCAAATCATCGTCAGGTTCCTCAGAGGTGTGCATCGGTTTAATCCCCGAGACCGCCATCGGTACCCTCTTGGGACCTTGCTGTTGCTCCTCTCCTTGTTGTGGAGATTTCCTGTAAGCCTGGAAATCCCCTGACATCTGTCTGTATTGAGAGAGAGGTTCCTACCACACCCTTCCGACATCAGGAAGTGAACCTGCAAGCTCTGCCCCAGGAGGGGGCAGACCCGGCCTTACAGTTGCTGTGTCCTGTAAAAGCATTGCGTCTCTACATTGACCACCCCAGGAGCTTCAGACGCTCCCAGCAGCTTTTTGTCTGCCTTGGAGGTCAGCAGAAAGGGAAAGCTGTCTCCAAACAAAGGCTGCAGACTCTCCTGCTGACACGCTATGCTTGTCGGCACCGGTGTCTCTGCGTAATGTGGCCTCAGGGTTGTGGCCTTTTCCACGGGTCTGTTCCCATATGTAATGTCGAAGTGAACTCAACTGAAGGGGAATGTCTAAGGTTACGTAGGTAACCCACGTTCCCTGAAGGAGGGAACTGAGGCATTGCATCCCCTTGCCACGACCCAGGGTCGCGCTGACGCCGACTCGGCTCCTCAGCAAAAACCTGCAAGTGCAATCCAGCCGTGCTCTCTTATGCTTGCGCTGTGATAAGGTGCACCTGGCTGTGATTATTTCACGCCAATATTCATTGGCCTTTTCCAAGAGACTCGAAGACGATTGGTCTCTCAAGCAAGATCCCCATACGTAACGTCTATGTTCCCTCCTTAAGGGATTGTGGGTTACCTACATACAGATAAGAACAATGTGTATTCTCATCTGTAAAGAATATGTTAATTTGTGAGCACTCGTAATAACTAAAACATAGCGATTTTGTAAAATAATGAAAGCAAACAGGCCCTTTGGTGGCTGTCATGGGCACTTCAGCAGATGGCTGTGACAATTAAAGCTACCTCGAAACCTTAGGTCTTTAGGTATTTATTTTGGTTCTAATGAATTTAAAAAATCTGATTTGGGGGTATAGATGAAAAATAATGTACCTTACTGTCTTGGTGGAAATGGTTGCTATTATACTACAGGGGAAGAATATTGGAGCCAGTTTTACTAAACGGGGCAATTTTGCAAAGTGTGCAATTCCAAATCGATGGGAGGGAACATTTCTGTGGGTGATTTCTTAAGAATGTGCAAATTAAAGAACACAGATGCAACTCATATACATATTGACCAACTCAATATACCAAGCACAGCACAAAATAACAGTTGGAAATAAAGAAGCAACAGGACATTAAAAATATATAAGGGTTGCAAGACGTTTTGGTACATCTGGTATTGTGTAACTCCTAGTTTACAGCGGGGAAAATAAGTGTATTTTTAAGTGACACAAAATTTCCACCAAATGTTGTCAAGTCAAATATTGAATACATACAAAGAAATCAGAACATTTAAGTATACAAGTTGAGTCATAATAAATAAAGTGAAATGACATAGGGAATACGTATTGAACACATAAAGATAAGGAGATATCCTAGAAAGCCAGGAAATCCCCTGACATCTGTCTGTATTGAGAGAGAGCCCCTGCCCCCTATCAGTAATAATTGATATCAGCAGCTTTAGTCCTAATTGATGGCTTATAAAGGCTTCTCATTACCCAGGAGGCACACAGGAAAGACTTCATGATGGGTAAAAGCAAAGAACTTTCCCAAGATCTTCATAATCTTATCATTGAAAAGCATTCTAATGGGAATGGTTATAGGCGCATTTCCAGAATGCTGAATGTTCCTGTGAGCACTGTGGGGGCCATTATCCGGAAATGGAAAGAGTATCAGTTCACTGTGATCAGGTGCTCCACGTAAAATTCCTGTTCGAGGAGTCCAAAGTATAATCAGGAAAGTTCTCCAAGAGCAAACCACTCGGGCAGAACTTCAGGAAGACCTTGCATCAGCAGGTACTGTTGTTTCAAAAAAAAAAGCAAAGCACGGAACCGCCATGGCATCCATGCACGCTCACCACGCAAGACTCCGTTGGAGAAGCCTGTGGATTATTGGGAGACTTTAGTATGGTCAGATGAAAGCAAAATTTAACTTTTTGGCAGTCATTCTACACACCTCGTTTGGAGAAGAAATGGCACTGCCCACCACCACAAGAACATACCAACAGTTAAGTTTGGGGGTGAAAGCATCATGGTTTGGGGCTGCTTTTCAGCAAGGGGTACTGGCAGACTTCATATTATTGAAGGCAGGATGAATGGAGAAATGTACCGGGACATTCTGGATAAAAATCTGCTGCCATCTACCAGAAAGCTGAAAATGAAAAGAGGGTGGACATTTCAACAAGACAATGATCCCAGAAACAAGGCCAAGGAAACGATGAAGTGGTTCCAAAGAAAGAAAATCAAGTTGCTTGAATGGCCCAGTCAATCACCTGACCTAAATCCCATAGAAAATCTATGGAGCGAACTGAAGATCAAAGTTCATAAAAGAGGCCCAAACAATCTTTAAGATTTATGTACAGTTTGTGTGGAAGAATGGACCAGAGTCACTCCTGAGCAATGCAGATGACTGGTCTCTCCATAAAAGAGGCGTTTAGAAGCTGTAATCACCAAAAAGGCATTTCTACAAAGTATTAAATAAAGTGTGTTCAATACTTATTCCCAGTGTCATTTCACTTTATTTATTATGACTCAACTTGTATACTCATTTGCATATTCATTTCTTTGAATTAATTCAATATTTGGCTTGATGGCGACATCTGGTGGAAATCTTGTGTCAGTAGCCCACTTAGAAATCCCCTTATTGATAAAAATGTTGATGCTGTAGTATTAGGTCCTAGTAGGTGTGAAGCCATCTTTTATTTCCTGAAGCAAATGAAAAATAGCATGGCTTGGCAAACTATATGTTCACATAATGTTTCTCCTGGCATTCCACATGAATTAATATGTGTGGAAAAAAGTTTAATGCATGCTCGTTTTGGTTGTTAAATAATGAAGCAAATACCAGTAATTTGACAAGGCTGAATATTAGTAAATATTGTTGCATGGTTCATTTTAATAACCTCCTCCCCAAAATGTTGCATCTGAAAGGGAAACTCCAACAAATGCATAGTGCTCACAATGTTTAAATTATCATTTCAAAGTATTATAATTGTTATTGGACAAAACTTTTAATTAGTTTTGCTTATTAGGATGCTCATTAATAAAATATTGGCTGTTTATTAGTGCTGAGCACATATTCTGCATGAAAATATTCTTTATCCCTAATCTTACCAAATACCTAAACCTAACATTAATTAGCAACAAATAAGTTTTAGTTTATTGAGGCAAAAGTTTGTTAAGGTTGCTATATTTTGCTGATGAATTTGCGAAAGCAGGCCTAGATTGTCTGTGTCACTGTTCAAAGTATGTGAGAGTGAAGCATTCATTTGGAGCCAGGACACAACTGAGAGGAGCACACTTACTGTACATAAAGCATGTGCTCTGGTAAATACAGGCCAAAATAGACAATGTCCATAAGAACTTTTAATCCAAAAGTGTGGACAAGAGATTGTAAGACCTGAAGTCGGTGTGTCAGATAAGTCAAATAAGAGCATGCAGCATTTACTATAGAGAGTCAAAACACACAGTGTTTGTTCATAGTGATGGAGTCCCTCAATTTTGGGTAGGGCAGTTTCTATCTATAATCTCTATTTCAGACTGAAAATATCAAACTTAACTTTTTAAACTTTTTTTTTTACTTCTTTAACTATTTTAAACGTTTAAAGACTTTCTGCTCCAGCTTTCTCAAGCCAACTTAAAGTTTGTCTAGACAAACTGCTCTTAGTTTAAACTGTGTTTACACTGTGTCTACTCTGAAAACAAAAAAGAGGTATGATCAAAACTAAGTTGCTCTAATTCACGATTTAACATGCATATTAAACCTCTTCAACATGAGTTCAACCAATCAGAGCGTTTTTCATTTTTCAGTTTTATGTTTAAATTTATGCGCGTTTAATTTCTCACCAAACTGGCTCTGGCTCTGGTTTGCTTTGCGTCCATGAGTCTCTTCCTACTTATTAATGCACTTGAAAATGCAGCACACGCAAAACGACTTCCCCTGTAATGACTTGTAATAAGAAGCATTTCTAAACCTGTCCAACAAAAGAGAAAATTATAACAGTAAACAACATCAGCTGAATATTAGAAATACCTTACTTATATCTTATTATTCTAATCAGAGAATAAAGCAGAAATATATATTGTATACAATAAGACGTCCTTTAGACATTACTGTACATGTGTTTATAGCCCTAAATAATGACCAATCCAAGAAAAGTAATATTTCTCTCAAGAAAAATTTGAAGTACACAACTGATGGTCCCAACCCCATTGATAAAGCAAGAAATTCCACTAATAAACCCTGATAAGGCACACCTGTGAAGTGAAA
>JAUMHQ010000120.1:10225-22372 GCA_032361165.1 Enteromius paludinosus | reverse complement strand
GTATAAATATCATTACGTCTATGAAGAGTCCTCATAAATCACAAAAACCAACATGTGTGTGTGTGTGTGTGTGTGTGAAATATTCAAAGTGCATTACAGTTATAATATTACATTTCAACCTACACAAAGGAAGGACGGTTTTATGACACTTTGATTATAATGATTCAGATACATTCAAGCAGACAGGTGTGACGTCAGAGCAGGGATGGCTTCATCAATCAGCAGGAATTACTGGAATATTCCGTCAGATCTGACTGGGACTGAAGCACTCTAAAGCCAAAAGTTGTCTACTTCATAGGGCACAAACATTGATTTCATATTTACAGTCTTTCCCAGATGGCTGTGTTGATCTCAGCTCATCTCATATCAGCATGGCCCTCTTTAATATGCACTAATTCTATATTCACTAAATGACACGCTCTGCAGCTCGTGATCAATAATTCAGGGCTGACAGCTCTACAGAGCGTGTCGCTCATCGTCTGCTGCTCAATCACTTCTCCAGGGTCCGGTGGGCTAGACTTTCCTCTGACCGCTCACTATGCTGTCATAGACGGCGCTGGTCAGGGGCAGGTAGCTCTTCTTGCTGTAGTCCAGACAGTAGAGCGGGTCAGTGATGCTGCAGGGGTCGAAGCCGCTCTCCACCAGACCAAACTTCTGCTGCTTGAAGGTGCTGGTCATCTCCAGAGACTCCTGCCGACACAGAGTACAGGACCAGCTCATGAGTGTCACCAGACACAAACCAAACAAAACCAGTCAGCACTCTGTACTTTAGACACAAACCTTCACAGAGGTAACTGCCATGGAGTCAGACTATACGAGGCAGTCATTATGTTTGAAATGAACTAATGTAAGCGATGAGAGTGCATTATAAATTCATCGACCTGGCTCTTTCACAGAAAACACTGGCTCAGCTTTATGTAGAAAGAGCAGCTAATAAAGTAATAAAGTCAATTTACAGTAGTGGCATGAACTCTTACAGTCACCTGGAGCTCCCGAGCTTGTTTGTGCTATTGAGAAAAAAAGATTTTAGCAGCAAAATGTATCTGGACTGAAACATGTCTTTTTATTGAACCTGCCCTGCTGTGCTGAGAGACAGTCCCAAGCATTTTCTCTTTCGCTGTACAGACCTTTTACATCCTATAATTGTGATGTATTTATGTCTGTATGATAATCGCACAGCTGGTGGGACTCTTTGATTAATAATGATTGTAAAGAAACATGAATGAATGAGAAAGTAAAGAGATGGATGTGATTAACGCCCGGTCTTCACTATTCACAGTATTTACAACTGACTCCATTCTGCTATTTATTTTCTGTTTGTTTCATATTAGTTTTTAGTATTTGGATCAAAAAAAATGATTAAACTGAAATTTTATTAAAATGAAAAAACAAACATGCATTTAATAATAATATATTATTTTCTAGAGAAAAAAAACGCATTAACCAGAAATGAAAAAAAAGGACTTTGATCAAAGAAGATTGTTACGGTCCATTCCATGACACTTCACTCAACCAAAAAAGTCAGCTATAATGATAACTTTAGCGTTAGTCCCGTCTTACATGTTAGTTTTTATCATATCTAGTTAACCTCATCCTGTTTTAGTACAGATGCAGAAACAGAAAACGAATAGTTTCATTCAGATCTCTGAAGTCCAGCCTGTCTGTCAGTGTTTCTTCTGTAGTGAGAAGTGTACAGCAGTTCTTCTTCTTTTAAATTCACATTTTAGTCTCGTGTCTTCCATCATCAACAAATGGTATGTCGGTATAGTCAGAGTTGTCTATTATTGACCTTACTGTCATCTGGTCCTTGTCTCGTTTTCATTAGAGATGCACAATACCTGCTATGGCAATATTTTACAACTCTTTTTGGCTGACAGCTGCTATATTTCCTTTTATTTAGAAGCGACACCCCTCTCCTGTGTGGCAAATTATTTGTCATTATGGTAGTTTTTAACATTTTATGATGACAGCAAAAAAAAATATCAATCACTGCATTTATTTCAGAAAGATGCAGTAGAAACGTTCATATTTTTAGATGGTCTAAAGCAAAAGAGTTATAAATCATTATATATCAAATTCTTTCACTGACAAGTGTCATGTTTGTGATATGTTTCATGTAACCTTTGAATCCAAACACACTCATTACTTTATTTCAACAGAAACACAGTGTACGCTCAATTCTGCTCCTGTCCTGCACAGTTCAGCTCCGACTCTAATCAAACACACCTGATGCGCTGTACCCGAAATACCCTCGTTCACTAGTCCCTACATTAGTCCACTCATTCAGTTGACTTGAAGGAGTGAGTGAGATCAGACACAGTGCACCTGAAGGACTGTCGCTTTCGTTTAGAGTGCTTGCTGTTTCGTTATCACTCCAGTAATAAAAGCATTTTTCTTGAGTTATGTCATGGAAATGATGTATAAACCGTAGTTAAACGATTTGTGTACAAAGAATCTGTACAGTATTACTTCAGAGACGAGTGCTTTGTAAAATGAATGGATGATGAAGCAGCAGGCGCCATCTTCTGGCTGAATTCATTCAGCACGCAACATTATGGGGATTCTCTAGCCTTTGAGTGTACATCAGTTGTACACTCGTTTTTGCAGAGCATTGTGGCATTGAATGAGTGCACTCAAGAACGTCCACTATGGTTTCGGACCAAACAGAGCTCTCTTTGAGGGTATAGGGGGCACTGGGGGTCTTCAGGATCGCTTGAAAATTAAAGGCAGCTGTGTTTGATTAGAGTTGGAGCTGAAAAGTCGATCGCCAGGAGCAGGATTGGGCAGCCCCGGTCAAAATGTTATTAGTGTAGACCAGGGGTGCCACAGCCCGGAACAGTTTAGTTGCAACCCTAATTAAACCCACTTGATCCAGCTAATCAAGTTATTAAGGCTTAACACGGCTTCTTATGTGTGCTGGAGCAGGGTTGGAACTAAACTCTGTGGGGCTGCGGCCCTCCAGGAACTGAGGTTATGACTCCTCACCGATCGGACGTTAGCCCCTAGGGGATCGATTAGTGTTTACCCTCTTATCCACACTGCTGACGTCTAATCGCTAGCACACCCTGAGCACATATTCCTCTTCTCAGCGAGACGTATGGGCATCATTTTTCGTATCGGGCCGATTCCAATATATATTTTGAATGTTTTATTCAGAGCCCAAGTGGCTGATTTCGATCTCGGTCTGATAATATCGGGCATCCCTGGTTTTTGTCATGGGACAACCTCTTCTTTTTTTGTCACATATTTTGTTAACTAAGTTAAAAGTAACAAAAACAACAGCTTGTCCTCACCTCATCATTCTGTCATTTCTACATGATTGCACGTGTTCAGTACTTCTCATTCCAGACCCTTTAAGTGTCCTTCATGTCTTTGCTCAGTGTTTAACAAACTATGATCAGTCTTTGTCATTCTCATGTCTTGCTCCTGTGTAGAGTGTAGAGTTCTTTTATCATTATTATTATCAAAATTTAGTTTTTGTTTGGAAAACTAATCCTGACCCTTTAGTCACTCTTGTTAACCCGGTGCTCAGATTTAGTTTCGTACCTGCAGTCTAATGAAGAGGGGGCGAGCATACGAAGGCAGTTCCTTGAGAACAAGATTGAACAGTTTCTTCCCATCGAATGTGTGCTCGGGCCTCACGATCACTGCAGCCATTCCGGCTCGACCCTCACTTCCTGTGCACAGAAACACACGCGCAATCATGCACCAATTCATTTCTACTATTATTAACAATTCTCTGAAATACAAATCTAAGTAAAACCATCAAAAATCTCTCAGAGTCACATCATATTTGATTATAATTCAACTGATCAAGATTTGGAAAGCTTCATCAGCCAATCACAAACAGATGTCCATTTAAAACAATGGTCTTTACTTTAATATGTGGCTTACATAAATGACTTATTATTAATAATCTGGTCACGCTTGTATGCATCTATGCATGTATAGGTACTAACATGTAAAACAGTGTTTCAGAGCTGGTGTGATGTTTGAGCAGTACCTGGCACATGGACTCCATACACATTGGCTTCCTGAACAAAATCTACCTGTCCCAGGACCTCCGTCACCTCAGTGGTCGCCACGTTTTCCCCTTTCCATCTGAAACAGCAGCAGTGTATTAGTATTATTAGTATTATAGCTCATCTTTATAAATGAGGCTGGAGGATAGTCCTCTGAGGCTCGTCTCTACCTGAAAGTGTCTCCCACTCGGTCTCTGAAGCAGATGAAGTCGTCCTCATCCTCGGCCATCAGGTCTCCGGTGTTGAAGTAAGCATCTCCTTTGACAAACACGTCCCTCAGGATCTTCTTCTCCGTCAGCTGTTTGCTGCCGGCGTAACCGAAGAACGGACTCTGACCGCAGATCTTAGACAGAAGCAGGCCCGTCTCACCTGATCATCAACACAAACACCAATGCACAAGCAATTAACATCTCTAGAAACACCTGAAAATGGCCGCTCACTACAGTCCAGCAGGAGAGAACCAGAGTAAAGTCCAACCTAATGTACGCCGTACCATTAACCAGAGGTGCTTCAACTACGCACTCGTTTAAGGATCAGAGTATCAATGCAGGAATGTCCAGTCCTACTCATTTCCTCTGCTGCAAGGTGGCTCTGGAGAAACCAGATCGAACACTCCTGAGAAAAGGTGTGGTCACATTCATCACTGTTCTACTAAGTTTCATGTGAGAAACCTAAACAGGAATCAGCGTGATTGTGAAGATCACATAAGATCTCCCAGATCGGGTTCAGCTGGTCGTCTGCTTCACTGACCAACAGAAAGCTGCTTGGTTTGAAAGTGACTTCTGTTTAAGCTCTGAATCCCTGTTACACTGAACTCCTGCAGAGGTGAAGTGCCATCGTAACATAAATAATTGTATTGTCATTCTTAAAGCACTTCAGATGTGCTCACCTCGCTGAACATGCTGGCAGAATCCACTGCGGTCTCTCACAGGCTCCTCTCTGACCAGGTCATACTTCACCAGATCGTACTTAAAAAGCAGCTGCAAAAACAGACAAATCACTCAGTGTTTCAGACAGCAGGGTTTAGCAGATCCTATGGAGAAATATCAGCATCATTCAAACAGATAAGACTGAAATGAACAAACTCATCCGTCAGCATGAACTATAAACATCTAATTCATGTCAAAAGCACATGTATTTCCGATGCTATGGCCTTTATGTAGATATTTAAAGGCCAGGGTGTCAACCTTTAAGCATGACATTTACATGAAATGGTCACACTTCACAATGAGATTCCACTCATAGACCCTGTGCTGTCAACCTTCTGCCTAAAGCCTGACCTTCAAAGACCAGGATCTATCCATTATCCATCCCAGAAACCCAACCCATGGAGGAATATATTAAAGAGGAACTGCCCTCTGGTTTGCTGCACCAGTTAAATTTCACCGTAACCTAGCATTCAGGACGTAATAGTTCCCCCCAGCACCTCTGCAAGTGCAGCTCTGTAGGCTTGGCTCATCCAGACAAACAAAGAAGTCGGTAACTGCTTTTGGCGGGCCACTCTCGTTTACTCCAAAATTAAAATTCTGTCATTAATTACTCACCCTCATGTCGTTCATCTTCTGAACACAAATTCAGTTTTGCAACGCTACAAGAATACCTTTTTGGGCAAAGAAACAAAATTTACTCTTCCATTCGTCTTACGTGTTCTGCCATTTTAGAGAGTATCACAACGCACATGAACGCAATCTGTGGTTGTTTACGTCTACAGGAAAGTGTACGTAAACCTTGTGATGCCCTCGAAAGCGGCGGAAGACTTAACTCAGGGGAGAAGAATGGTTGAGTAAATTGTTGTTTTTGTTTTGTTTGCGCAAAATAAAAAGTATTCTCATAGTGTCGCAAAACTGAAGCTGATCCACTGATGTCACGTGGACTGTTTTACTGATGTTTTTTGAACTAAACTTTTAATGCTGGTGTCACTAATTACATCAATGCACACCAAGCCTGGGCCCCTAACCCAGTCCAGAATGCAGAGGAAACTTGCTGCAGGTCTCCTTCCCCAATGACCATGGTCCCATACCGCAATGGATTTCATCACTGATCTTCCTAACTCTTAACGGTGGCAGATTCTCTAAGCCACCTCAGGTTAGCACTCTCAAACCACTGGTCAAATTGAATGGCCGAATCAGGAAATTAGAAATTAATCTGTAGATGTCTTCCTCATTTGACACTGAGAGCAGCTGCATTACTTTGACAGTAATATTTTGGATTTTGCATGTGCTTGCAGTACTGCTGTGAGCCATATTTCAGAGGGTTTTGTAATTTGAATCATCCAAGAACAGTGTGTGTGCATGCTTGTTCACTTCTCACTGCTGTGAGTGTGCTCTTGGATGGGATAAGTGCCATAGTGGAAACCATACGTAAAAAAAATAAAATAAAAACACAGCTCTGGGACTCGCGGAATTGACCTTCTGCCTCTGACATCAAAGCAAAGAGTTTCAAGTGATGAATTCTGAAGCAATCTCAGGTTTGTTTGGTTGATTGTCGGATGTCTGCCCCTGTATTGTAGTTCAAATATTTACTAGGACCCTTTACACTTGCTAACCTCTCTTAACCCCATCCTGTACCGATGCTGAGTTGAACTAACTTTATAAAAGAAGTTGGAGCGTCCGACAGCGCCGATCTTGCCGAGGTGATTCATGAAGCACAGGTTTCCTTCGGTGGAGCCGTAGATCTCACACATGCGGATGTCCCCGAAGCGGCGGAGGAACTCCCTCCAAACGTCCTGCCGGAGGCCGTTCCCAACTCCCATGAGCACCCTGTGATCCTTTTCATCCTCTGCCTAATAGACACACACATAAAACACATTTTGTCAAATCATCAAAACCTACATGTGTGTTAGACCCTAATCTACGTTGCTAAGGGAGGTGCTTCCAGAAGTCATGTATCCTCCTCTGAATATATTATTAACTCGCCATTGTCATTAGAACATGTCCCAAAAACTTTCAAACTGGTTTTTGTTAAGTCTTTCATTAAAAAAAAACTTGACTCAGAAGAATTAGTTAATTACAGACCGATCTCGAATCTCTAGTATCACAACTATGTTCCTTCTTAGAGAAAAATGGTATCTGTGAGGCTTTCCGGTTAGGATTATCATAGTACTGAGACTGCTCTTATTCGAGTTACAATGACCTGCTTCTATCATCTGATCGAGGTTGAATCTCTTTATTAGTTCTATTGGATCTCAGTGCTTTTGAATAGACTGCAAAATTATTTAGACATTAATCGAATTACATTGGCATGGTTCAAATCATATTTGTCTGACCGCTATCAGTTTGTAGCAGTGAATGAGGACGTTTCATATCGATCACAAGTGCAGTATGGAGTACCTCAAGGCTCAGTACTAGGGCCGCGTACAGTTTACGCTTTACATGTTATGCTGATGATACACAGCTCTGTATTTTTTCATGGTCTGATGAAAAACTAACTAACGGAATGCATAGTTGGTATAAAAAACTGGATGAATAGTAATTATTGCTAAATTCTGAAAAAACATCAGACCAAAAACCTCTGCATGTAAGTAACATAAAACACTGTCTAACCCTTTATGGCTGCTCTGTCAATTCTTCTTCATCGGTTAGGAACCTAGGCATGCTATTTGATAGCAAATTTAGTCTGATGGGTTTTTTCGTGCAGTGCTGCATATGCTGTGTGTGTGGGTGAACAATGAGAGCCAGTCAGACCAGCAGAACCGCTCCATTCACAACAGCTCTGTTTGTGTGCGCTGTCAGTTAAAGCTCATCACTGCAAGCTCTCCAAACCTGTCTCATTCTGACAACAGCTTATGAGCAGAGATCCATGTGTGTGTGTGTGTGTGTGTGTGTGTGTGCGCGCGCTCCTGCTGCTGGTCTCTATGAGGGTTGTGTGTTGCTCAGCTTGTACACTGGAGTGTGTGTTGTAAGCACACTGATGAATGCGGTGTGACCGTCCAGGCCGTGTTAAGAGGATGGGAACAAAGACGTCTTTGATAGACTCTGGGACACGCTGCTGTCCTGACGCACATGAACCGTGAATGAGTAACAGTAACAAAAGAGCTGTCTGTCAGTTAGTCATGAAAACACAAACCAAAAAGTTCATTTTCATAGATTGACGGAGAACATTGATTCTTCAGCGCACGTATCCCTCTGGAGTCGTTTGGTTAATGAGGCATGAAGCATAATGAAGACATGTGGAGTTTATGATTTCAAACTGAAGGACCTGAACCCAGGCATCATCAGAAATCACAGTCTTGCTCGGAAAACATGTAAATCTTAAAGAGACAGTCCACCCAAAAATGAGCATCCTAACATGATTTACTCATCTGCATGTTCTAGCAAACTTTCTGTCTTCAGTGAAACACGACGGAAGAATTTTAATTACACTTTCAGCAGGACGGAAATGATGCTGTGATTTAGTACAATTAAATTAATATAGGGGTGGGTGATGTGATGATTTTTGATCGTGGACGATAAAAAATTCTCCACAATCTGCTTTTTAGGGAATATCGTAGTATAGTTTGTAGTATAATATCGTAGTTAAAGTCTCGCCGATTAAACACTTCATATGTGTGCTGTCCGGACGCGCTTTTCCAGCTCGTACACCTGAAGCGCGCGCGTGCACTAAAAGCCTGTCGAATAGCACCTGATTACTGAACTAAGATATTTATCACATGTGATTGTGATAATACTGTCAAAAACACACAGCGTTAAACACAGCTGCTTGTGTCTAAAGAAAAAATAAACAATCAAGAGAAACACGTGTCAGTATGTTAGATGCGTGCAGCTCTTAAAGGGACAGAACTAAACATGCCACAGCTTGCCATTAAAAGGATAGTTCAGTCAGAAATTAATATTGTGTCATTATTTACTCGCTTACATGTTGTCCCAAACCTAAACACAAAATTAGATATTTTGAGTAACCAAGCAGTAGCTGGTCCTCATTGAACTGAATACAATGTTCAACAGAAAAAAGAACCTCATTCAGATAAAAACGAGCTGAGAGAGAGTAAATGATGGACCTTTCAATACTGCTGAATACACCTGCTCTTCCTGAAAAATACAAGCACTGTTTGTTTATATTATGTTTATTTGTAATGTGTATCTATTGGAATAACAAAGATAAAATGACAACGATTTTTATCTTTGCTCATTTTGGCCTAAATATCTGCCCTTCGTGATATGATATTCTTGCCATATCGCCCACCCCTAAATGAGTACTGATCTGTATTTAGAATGGCTTTTTAATAATTAACTGTTGAAAAGTGCACTACTTCTGCTGTAATTATCTGTCAAAAATGAGAATGACCCACATATATTTCCAGACAGACTTATGTGACAAAAGCGCAGCAGTAGCGTACCGTAGGCTGATTGCAGAGGTATCGGCACAGCTCTCCTATATACTGGAATATGGTGACGTTGTGTTTCCTGCAGTCAGGCCAAAACTGAGAGGCAGAAAACTTCTTCTTCAGGACACAGGTGGCCCCTGACAACAGACAGAGACAGACATGGAGCTCAGACATTCAGAGCTATCACAGCAATATTTGGTAATAAACATTAGACAGGCATGTTTCATTGTTGGAAGAGTTCATTAACACAATAAATCCATTCTGTTCAGTTTTGGTGAAAGGGCAGCAAATAAAATCAGGTTTGTTGGCTAGAAAGAGTTCAGCAGCATTAGACAGCTCTCATACTAAAAAACAGGAAAAAGACGACATTCCTGTGAAACATAGAACATGACATAATTATAACAATAATGGGAAAATAATGCACATAGAAATATTTCGATAATTTGAGGGTCATTCGTGGTAGTTCATGGGAAGGGGTTGAGCTATGGTTCAGGAGCAGGATCTGTTATATACCATCGATCAAAACCTCGGAGCTGTCTTTAGAGATTCATAAGTTATCATTGAAAATCGGTGTCTCTGTGATGAGAATGAGTGGCGTTTTTCCTGTTTTAAGCTAATGGCAGTAATTAGACACTAAATGCACTGCATACTATAATTCTGCTGAGAACGAATCTATTAAAACGTAAAGAAACGCAAAGGGCAGTAAAGAATCTTATAAAGAACACAAAGTACATGACTTTCTTTCTTCTGTTAAACACAAAAGACGACACAGGAATGCTCAACAAACACCACCGGCTTCACGGACTTCATTTATTAGACAAATAAACCTTCTCTTACATTTTTGGAACAACAGGATGACATTTGAAATCCTAAATATTCTTTCACCCAAGCTGAGTATTTATATACAGTCACAATATCAGATACACCTGCAGTGACACTGCATCTGTCATCACCTACAGGCTTTGATTAAGAGCATTACCCAGTTCAATGGTCCCTCCGATGCCCACGAGCGAGGCAGCACTATGATACAGAGGGAGCGGTGTGTAGATCACATCACTTCCAGTGGCTCCATACGCCCAAAACCCTCCGGCTGCCTTCAGGGCCTGCAGATGAGTGATGACCGCAGCTTTGGGCAGCCCTGCAACAGAAACACAAGAAGAACAAGAGAGGCTTCTTCACACAGCTCTGTTAGTTCTGTCCAGAGGAACCCTTTACTGCTGAAAACCTAGACCCTTAATGGATTTAAATGATGTTCTGCTCTTATTTGTGTGATCAAAAATGTAATTTAAGTTCCTTTAGGGGTTATCAGGAAGAAAGCAGAGGATCAACTCAGTCTAGAAATCAGATCCAGATTCGACTCCAAGCCCCCATACAAAGAACTCCAACCCACCCCATGAGTTCATACAGGGACATACTCAATAAAAACGTATACGAGCCCTGAAGAACTGTACTTGGCACACAAATCCTCTTAATCCTATGTCCAACTGGTGTGCTTAGCGTGAGGATCTAACTCTGTAGCAGTGTGGAGAACCCTGTAAACTAAACTCGTATGGTCTATCTTGAGGCCATGAACCCTGCGATCCTTCTCAAGCAGAAACACAGCAGAAACTCACACTGTTGAACCTAAACTCTGCTTCTTCGTATACTGTCAGATCAGTTGAATCAGATGTTAAAGAGAAGCCGCTCTCTATCATAGAGACCTTCTATTTTGTGCTCATTATGCCTAATTGGTTAGCCTTGTAGCCCTGCTTCTTTATTATCTGATGGTGGCAGCTTGTGAAACTTGTAAGGCCTAAACACTAATAATAAACTTAACACATTATTCAGTATATTACCTGCTTTCTTATTTATATTCTCTTGTTAGTATGACAATATCATTTCTATATTTTACTACTAAATTACACAATAACCTCTGAATAAAGAGCTAGTTTAAGGATTGCCTGTTACTCACAGTGGCAGTAAATCATGCAGCATTTATTGATTCGATCTTGCTTTTTGTTTTTTAAATGCTTCTTTCTAAACAAACCCATTCAGAAGTTCTTCTAGTTTAGTAAACAGACGCTAGAGTCTGAGTGTCCAAGCAGCATCTGACCGCTGGATTTACACAATTTAATGACATAAATAGAAAAAAGTACAGTATAAACTCTATTAAAGCATTAGCTGTTTTCTCATCACAGCACAACTAATAGAAAGCGTTTTCACCATTACCTGAATTCTCTCTCACACTGAAGCGAGGGTATACATTTTTCTGAACTGGTTGTGTAACATTGTTCTTAAATCTAGAAACTGTCTCATGATGTAAACGTCTCTGAGACTGAAGGATAGAGCTCAGCTCTGAACCCTAACCAGCTCGTCAAGCTCCTCAGGATTACTGGGATCTCTGAGGTCTGAGACACGCACCGGTGGTTCCTGAGGTGAAGATGTAGAGCGTGGGGGTCCGGAGGCAGCGGACGGAGCGGCGCTCGGCTGGGACCGGCTCCGCAGGGGCCCTCTCCATCTTCTCCAGCAGACTGTAGACTCCGGGCCGGGGGCTCTCCCGGGTCAGACTCCAGACCCTGATCCCGTCCTCCTGGAGACTCGGAAGAATGTCCTCTACAGCCTCCAGGAGATCTGCAACGACAGCTTCACTCTTACTAACTACACCATACAGTAACATCAGTGACACCTACCTACTTATAATACAGGTCCTTTTCCAAAAGTTTGCATATTGTGATAAAGTTCATTGTTTTCTGTAATGTTCTGATAAACATTAGACTTTCATATATTTTAGATTCATTACACACAACTGAAGTAGTTCAAGCC
>JAUMHQ010000117.1:23141-34889 GCA_032361165.1 Enteromius paludinosus | reverse complement strand
AAAGGCTCGGTCACCTTTTGACTTCTTATTTGATTGAGGAACGGTCAGCAACGACTGATTTCCTGATCTAAGTGACCATGCCATGCAATCACACAAAAAAACAAAAACATAAACCTCATCTGAAGCTGTGCCCTGACAACTTAAGAAAATATCCATACAAAGAAAGAAGTTATGTCTCAGGATCGTGTAACAAAATTACACATTGACATAAATTGGGTGATTGTAAAAGCTATATCCATATATTCAGTTTATGCTCTTAGTGATTTAGACAATGTAAATAAAATTATGAAAATGTAAATATGTATTTCATGAATAAATAACCTTTACTACACAAATCACGTTTACCATTATTCCTCAATGACATCTTCAATATATATTTTAAATGTCCACAATTTTACATTGCTCATTTGTATTAACTGTAACACTACATGTTATTCATTTGTAATTATTTTGTGGAGCCTTTTGAAATGATACAATCAATCAATCAATCAATCAATCAGTAAATCATGTTGTGAATGAACACCTCTGAAAAAGCATTTAACCTTTTCTCATTGTTTTTCCTTTGTTCTGCCTGTAGGTGGAGCACACACCTGGAAAACAGCTGGGTCTGAGCTGAGTAAAAAAGACATATCAGTACAATACCATTTCACAGCTGTCAGAAATCATATCAGGATTTTCTTAATGATCTCTTGTCATAGTCAACTGTGTGAAACTGTGTAGCATCATGCACCTTGTTGAAAATAATTTGAGGTCAGTCAGAGATGAAGATGAATTGTTTTCCACTGGCCTGCAGCAGAGCTCCTGCATTTGTCATGTTAAATGTAGATGCAGAAGCTGATGTATGCATGAATAATACATATACACATGCAATTAAAGAAGAAAATAAATAAAATGTGTATATATATATGGTCATCAAAGAATGTAGTAATGAAATTCACCCCTGAAGTCATCATTTGTCTTCTGAAGAAAGTCACATTTTCACATTTACATTTATTGATTGTCTTGTAAAGGGACAATCATTAGAATTTCTGTGATGGTTTCTATTTGGGAGAAAATCCAAGGCCGTTTTTTTTGTCCCTGAATAAGCCCGGAGAGAGATGAAATGTGCGTGTGTTAATTATCAAACTGAACCACGTCGTTGTTGAGAAATGTTATCTTCAAAGCGATTCAGTGTCGAAAATTGTATTACAGTAAAAGTCACAGGGTATAGTGTTGACAAGTTTTTGTGTGTGAATGGTGTGTGTGTGTCAGTTAAAATGGAATATATATATATTTCAATGTTTAAGACATGACTTGCTTTAATATAATCTAATCAAGAAGGCAAAACAAAACACAACCTTTAACTTAGACAAGACAGGACAAAGGTTAACTGAATATTAAATATAATAATGAAATATAAGACAATTAGGGTAATAATGATAACAATCTGTGAAGAATAAATCTAATGAAAACAAAGAGTCCTAAAATCAGACATAAAGATAAATTATTATTATTTTTTTTTTTACCATTATGTTTGTTGATTATCATCATTGCTAAATTTTGTTCAGTTCTACAACTCGCAAGGAATTGCTTAATTAAGTGCTGTTTTGTACTGTTACATATATGCAGTTACATAAACTGTCGGTCCTAAGACTGGTTAAAAGAGGTGGATTCTAAGGAAGTTCAAAAGGTCCCAGCCAATGGGAATACAACTGATCATAATTCTAAATGAGAATAAATGTATTATTTAAAAATCAAAACTAGCCGGTTGTAAGAAATAAAAGTAAATGATTATATTCATCATACAGGCCTACAGAGACAGTATAGTCAGCACTGCTGCTAAATCTGAATCCAGCAATTCAAACCATTAAAGTTAAAAAAAGGCTTCCTTTAAACAAAGCTGTTTTTGAACTGCAGCATATTAAATTATGTTATTGAATTTCATACAATTACATACTCCCAGTATAAAACAAAAGACTTTATATTTTTGATCAACCCTGAAAAATTAAGATTGAAATTTTTTTATTTGATAATTGTAAGTGATAAGCACAGGAATGTATGGAATGCAATAATCATAAAAAAAACAGCAAAAACAAGATAAGAAAATGCACAGCGGCTTGCAGACAGGAAGAATAATATATAAGTGATTCCTGGTTAAGGCTAGGGTTCTCATCTCTGGCTCTCAAGGTTCACTGCCTTGCAGTTGGAGTTTAGGTCTATCCCTAACCAAACCCCTGAGCAAGGGAATCAAATACAGAAACACAAGAAAGGTTTAGTCAGTAGCTGCTATGTTAATTGTTTAAACTAAATTTGCAGTATTCTTGAATTGCAATCAGGACATAATTTTTTAAGGATTAATACCTTTTGGAGTGTCTGATTGGATCAAGCAGTTATGGTGTCTGCAGCTTGGTCATGAATGTCAGCTGTTAAATTAGATTAAAGAGGCATTTCTTTAATTTCATTTACTCTGGTGTTTAGATTCAATTTTTTTATCATTCTTTTTCTTCTTTTTTTTTGTGAACCTGGTTTTTAATGCCCTAAAATATGTTGTGTTATGTACGTTATGTATGTATAATGTACGTATTGTTATGCCCTTTTAAAGGTTGCTAATATTGCTTTATGAATCTCTTAAAACAGGTTTACATGTATGCAAGGTCAAAAAACACTTTAGTTTTCTCCAAAAATAGATTTAATTTTACCCCATTTCTAAATGATTTGTAAACGACTGTGTGACTGTGTGAATCAGTTCGAAGAATCAGTCCGTCTAAACCCCTTCTTTCCGTGAGCCCTCACCGCTGTGATTGGTCAGATGGCACAGTCCTCTATGAATGGGCTACCTCTACAGTGTGTGTCGGAAAACAAAAGGCGCATTGCCATAACTGAATGACTTTAGCGTCTTCTTGACATGATGTAATCCATGCATGTGGAAATTGTACTGTTTGTGGGCGGGGCAAGTTGTTCACAACATAGAACGTGGGCGGACATTATGCAGATATGTTACTTCGTGACATGGATCCGTAACAGAAAAAGATTAAAATGGCTGATGACTTGTTTAGGCAAATGTGAGCTGACTCTTTTTTTTTTTTGATAGGCAAGAAGTTCATTTATCGCGCCATGTTGGCGTCACAACTTTGCAGATAGTTTATGTTCACATACAGCTATATGACACACTGCGTGAAAGATCCTATTTGAAAAGACATAATAGTGGCACTTTAATAAACTTGTGTATATGTAAACATCTGTTACGTGAAATAGCTTATTCAGAACTTTACTATACATAAAATAGCAATAGATTTCTATGATCCCCTTTATTTTATTTGTGTTTTAAAAAATAAATAAACTCACTGTGAGATCTAAAGAGAATAGGTTAAAGAGAATTTTTTTGATTATTTAACTACGATTGTCTTTTATGAGCTTGAGTTGAAGTTTAGGTTATTAGGCTGTACAGTAATACCTAAGATTAGTCTTATTTAAAACACACACACACACACACACAGTTATACAGAATCAGTTTTCATGTACATTAAGGTATATAAAACATTTTTTTTTCTCCTTTAACACAGAAATACACACAAAAGTAGTTATCTAGGTAGCCTCATTTTTCAAAGTCGTCCAACATAGTGTTCATATTTATGGTAGATAAATGTTTTAATTAATATATTTGATTTTCTTCCCTCTGTTTTAAATTTTCAGAAAAGTATTTAATGAAAAAGCAGTGGTTGTAAGTAGAAAAAGAGACAGCATTAAACAGACATAATCTCTTCTTATTTTATTTGAGCTTAATTGGACAGAACATCTTGAAATTTGGGGGACAAAGCTCATATTTCTGTGCTACATCCAGAACTCACATTTACAAACCCCACACGTGAACAAGATAAATAAATAAATAAAAACATAAATAAATAAATTATGCATATATGAATGATAATAATAATAATAATAATATTTTCATATCTCAGGCCCACATTAATAAAATCTAACAAACAATACCATTCCTCTAAAATGTGCATTCCCAGACAATAATGACAAATCATCATTATCATCATCATCATCATCATTATTCTTTGTGTGTGCGTGTGTTTGTGTGTGTGTGTGTGTTACAAAATTTCCATACCAGTTCTGTTTCTATGAAAACACAAACTGTTTTTATAGAACTGTTCTTTTTTTTTTTTTTTTTTTTACAAAGAATAAAAAAGAGGCTTGTGATTGTAGCAGCTTTAAATATCAGAGCTGTTCCATTATGTAGCATGTTACACATTTGCAAAAAAAAACAAAAAACACCATAATTATGCATTATGCATTGGTATAATGCAAGTTTTTTCTCTGTAAAATTTAGAAAATATGAAGTGAAATTAAAATAGATTAATAGAAACTCAATTAAAGAGCAATTAAATATATATTAATACCTGCTTTTACTTTATATCACAAATATTAAGACACAGATAATATGCTATGGCTGGAGAATTAATGTAAAAATTAAAATAGTTAAAACTTATGGTCAGGCACCTAGAAAATTAAAAGGCTAAGATTTACAATGTCATGTTTCTTCATGTACCATGAGCAACTGTTATCTATCCACAAAGAAATAGATATATATATATAATAGATTTTTTTTTTTTTGCCCATGTCAACTGAAACATATAGGTCAGAGGGTAATACCACCAAAAAAAGAAACTGATATAAACCAGTAAGCACCATGCAAACCTGTCAAGACAAATGTTTTATTTTTTTTTATTTTTTTGTTACTGAATGTATAGTAGGACTGAAGAACACTAAATACTAGAGTTCCAAATCTAAACAGCATATCAGACTTAATTTGTACAATATAATAACATACTTTAAACTGGATTAAGAATTACTCTTTCTATTTTTTATTAATTCATTAGCCTTTTTTCTGTATCCTTTTTTTCTACTGTACATCATCATTTAATCCTTATTTCATTGTCCTCTTCCCTGAATCTGGAGAATGGATGTCCAGTTCTCATTTCCAGGTTAGTCTTCTCTAGTTCAGTCAGTGGAGGGCTGCTCCCAGTGCAAGACCTCTCCATCCCTCCTGACATTCCTCCCACAGCAGGAATGCCACCACCACTTAGACTAATGGGAATGGATGGAACGCCTCCATTCTGAATGACAGAGATTTCATTGTTTTTCATTGCTAGTCCATTGGAAATGGCTACAGCATACTGATTCCAAAAACCTGGGTCTATGTTGATTGCTCGTGCTGCAAGATCCTTCTGAAAGATTTCATTGAATTTAATGGTATCTCCCCCTAGGAGAGCCATTGGATTGTCCACTGATAGCCGTCTTCCCCGCCGGGCTGGGGCATTGTTCCACATGTGGGTTCCCATGTGGACCTGAAATGAGAATGCTAGTTCAGTTTAGGTGCATCACAAACAAATAAATAAACAATCTTTATTTATATGTATTTCTTATGTTCTATGCTTTATATATCAGTTACGCTGTAAAAAAAAAAAAAAAAAGGACCATACTTTTTAAAGGTAAAAAAACTGAAAATGCTACATTAAAAACTTGTTAAATGGTTAATGGTAAATTCCTGTAAAATTTACAGGGGCAAACCGTAAATTTACATTCCTAAAATTCCCTGCATTGTTTCAAAAGCTGCTAGTGATGGGCTTTGGTTCATCATGTGACTTTCTCATCACCACCTGCATTTGATGCTTATTCAGTGTATATCAAAGATACAAAAGAGATTTCAGTACTTTAATAGGTTGGTACTGTAAATTAACATTATACCAGTTAATGAAATTACAGTATTGAACTGTAAATTTAACTTAAAACCTAAATGTTGTTATTTTTTAAAGTCAAATTGCCAGTTGCCAGTTTTTCACTGTAAATTTTACACACATTTACATCTATTTCTAATCTCAAATTTAAAATCAATTTAGTAACCAGTAAAATTAGTAACAATATAGATGCATGGAGCAATTACAGGGCCAAGTACCTTTGTGGAAAATTTTTAATTTTAATAGGACGTAGTATCCCCAATTATGGCTTTTAAGTCATAACTAAAACAGCATATAACTTAATAGAGTTGCTTATAACATTTTATCAATAGTTAACATTACAAAATTAGCATTTTATGTTAGAGAATGGTTACAATGACATGCAAAGGTTCATGTCTAGTCACCTTTATTTCTACAATGCTTTATACAATACAGATTTTGACGAAGCAGCTTCACAGAGATTAAACAGGAAATAGCTAAATCAATTATGGAAATTCATGCTATGGGGAGTTTCAGGTTCTCTGTTGTTTAGTTTCTCCTGTTAAGTGTAGTTAAAATAGTGTAATTATTTAGCTTGATCATTTATTATCAAGTCAGTTCATATTAATCACAGTTTGTGTTATGCAAAAGGCAGCAATTTTATTCAGTTATTTTAATGTTCTCTATATATCTTCATTGTGTACAACATATGATAATAATCATATTTCCTTATAAAACTGCATTTTGGTCCCAGCATGTCCAGGTATGACATGTATAGGGATCTGTGCTTGTGTAGTTGCCAAGGTCTTTGCTGAACATCTGTCCCTAGTCCTAGAGCTTGTCTCATTGTGGTCTTTACTGACGGTGAAGGGCTGTATTGTTGTCATTTCTCCGTGGAGGTCCAACATCTGTCAATATGCTAAACAGGGACGTGCACAGACATTTTGAGGGGCAGGGGCTCAAGTGAAATAAAGGGCACTTCTTTTTTTAAACAAAAAAGTATATATATATTAACACAACACTGACTTCCTTTAAATAAAAATATAATAATAATAAAAAGTTAATTTTATCTTCCTCAAACTCATGCAATTGTTTAATTTTCAAAAGATGTCTACAAAATAATCAGTTCACACAGAAACCATGGTCTCCTTAGTATTCACTAGGTTTATAGAGCAGCAAAGGAAATGCTTCAGAACTCCTGACCTGATATTTAGATATACTATTCTTCAATAAATATATTTGTTTGACAGGGAAGCTGTGCGCAAACAGGAATATATATTATAAAAAAAAATAAAAATTAAAAAAAAAAACAGAAAAAAGGGCACTTTCTCTCCAGGAATAAAAAGGCCAGGTGCTCAAGCCCCCTTTGATGTCTATGTGTGCACGTGCCTGATGCTAAAGCATTGCTAAAAATGTTTTAGCACAGATATGCTCAGGTACTTAAGTGAAAATTGCAAAACATATAAAAGTATTCAACATTTAATGTACTTAAAGCTGCAGTCCATAACCTTTTCTGCTTAAACATGATCCAAAATAGATTTTTGACCAAGTAACCAGCCAGTGATCTCCTTCCCCTTGCCTGATTTACACTGGTAAGCTTGTAATAATGTGCCGTAATTTGAGTGGTACAGGTTTTGTAGGTTAGCTTTGATCCTGATGTTTTGCCAAAAGCTCCTGATCTTTTTGAATGTGGACCATTCACTTCACAAATATAATGTTTTATACATGTTTATTTGTTCTTTAAATACTAGAAATTAAACGATCAGTGATGAAAAGCAGTAGAATGCCGCTTGCCGTAAGTTTTCATTTGACTAAACAAGCTTTCAAACCCTTGTTTGATTTTTTTATTTATTTTTTTTTATATTGAAATAAACAGCCAGATTGCGAACATATATAACAGGATTAGGCTATATGTCTATTAAACCCTTAAATCACACTATAACATTTAAATCTGTGTTCACACTGCTGCTCACCAGAGAGAACAGTTAATGTATATGAAACATCTTTAAATATTTTTTCATAGTGCTTAATTTCTGTGTTACAAACATTCAATAATTACAGTTAATTAATCACAATTGTGTGTGTGTGTCATTTATCTGGACTTGAGCAGCTCTTTGGTCATTTATCCATATGTAATGTAAACAAACAAATGGCTTAAATTCAAATAAAGCATGAACGATGTGGTCAGTAAGGTTCAGCATCCAGAACATATACTTTTATTTTGTACTACGTATTCTACTAATACCCTGCAATTGTATTTTGTAGTTTGGTATATTTAACTGATATACCTAAACACATATAGACATGCAATGCTGACATTGTTAATATTATCAGTTTGAGAACAAAGTATAGCAATAATAATAATTTGCATAGTTTAATGTGATATTACGTTTGTTTTGTCAGTTGGTCAGAACAAAAAAGTGGCTGACATGTTACTTACTTGTTCAGATGACATTTTCTGGTTAAAATGTTTATTTGGGTCATACTTCCAAGACATAGAATCTGTAATTCCGAAGTACAGTTTCAGCACTGGTGTGGTGACTGACAGACGCAATACACTCCTCAATTTATTAGATTCATCCACATTAAGATAATTCCACAAATAACTGCAATTGCAGGTTTGTAACCATAACTAACGGACTGCAGCTTTAAATATTAAAAGTAAAACACACTGATTGGCGAATGTTTATTTGTAAATTTAATTTGTAAATGTAAATTTAATTTGTAAATGTAAATTTCTATTAAATAATTGTATATTGTATATTGTACATAATTCTTCTGCTCAATATATCTAAAGGTTCAATATATCTAAAGGGGAAAAAAGTGTGTTGACACAATATACTGTACAAAGCAGATTTCACATAGGGTGACATGTATAAGACTTACAAATAACACTATGCAAACATACTTTGAAATTAATTTGAAACTGCTTCGGCAGTGGGGTAGATGCATAGGCATTAATTTGTCTTATTTATTTTGTCTAACCTAAAAACCTTGTTGACACAGTAACGAATACAGGTGAACGCGTCTGCATTCAGGCATTTCAAATAGCTCGCCCTTTTACTGTTGATTTAGTTCACAATAGAGTAATGCCCTTATTTACATTCACAATAATAAATCCTTAAAAAGGTAACTGTAAAATTAAGTAATTGCATGTGATTTGCTGAAAATAATCAGCTTGTTCATGTGTCAGACACTGCTATTGAGTTTCAGAGTGTGTGATGATTTTTACAGTTCAATTAGATTAGAAATCTAGTGGAGTTAAATGTACAGTATTATACTTTGCTATGTAGTGAAGTAAAAATAAAAATACTCCGATAAAGTGCAGATATTTAAAAAGTACAGTTACAAAATAAAAAGTCTTAACTGCAAACAACAAATACATTTATATATGTAATATCATAAATCAGGGGCAGTTCTAGACTCTTTTTTGGTGGGCTTCAGCCCCCCTAAAACTATAATCAGCTCCCTGAACAATCAGGCCAGTGCTGCTTCCTCAAGACGCGCTCATTTATCAATCTCAAATTGGTACTCGCGCACTCACACAGTGATAGATCATCAACCTGTCCTCCTATGGAAGGCATTTTCTGCCAATTTTATATAAATCAATTTAATTCTAAAAATGAAAACCAGATTAACAATTTCATTTGGAAAACTATATGCAAAATGTGCGCCAAAATTAAAAATAGAATTAAATACTTTAATTTTCATTTTCAAAGTGAAAATGGAATTTCTCTGACGAATTGAAAAAAATAAAATGCAGTTGTTGATATGACATTTCATTTGCACTGCAATGTCAAGGCAAATCTGCCAATTTTAAAATGAACAGGCAACATGAAAAAGAAAATACAAATCCAGTTAATACAAAGCTTTTATTAATGATCACGCACTAATAGCAAATGAAATTCCAAATAATCAACTGCATTTTATAATGCATTTTTGATTGGGAATGACAGTCATACATCATTTCATGATGACAAACGCAACACCACACTGTCGTTATTTTAACGATTGTAATTTTCTTAATTGTAACGCATACTGTAAATATAGGTTGTAATAAGGTGCTTGCACAAATGACCTACAGTATAGGGTCATATTTTGTTTTAAATACAAAACACTTTGCCAATCAACTTCCTGCTGTATATTCAAATGTATCTGAAATACTATTGTGTTTTAAAATATCTTTGGAAAAAGTCACTTTCATGGGATTTGGTTATTTACTTTCTTTTCAAACTAATTAGCAAATACACACAATATGTTACAATGGTTGTCTTGACGAGTATCCAAGTTTATTTAAACCATAATCACAGTCGGTTAAGTAAACATAAACAGTTGAAAATATTAGATGTGTCAGTACAACGGGTCCATGCATTTTTTATATTAGGGTTGTAATGTTAATCCTACAACAAAAGAAATCACTAACTGCTCTTAACTAATACAGTAATGAAGATTTCATAAGCACAATAAAATACTGCTTATTTAGGTCATTTGTATATTATGGTCTCTGTAAGGGCTAAGCCCCCTAAAGAAGAACCGCCCCTACCATAAATATAAACTAATATAGCCTATAGTCTAAATGTATTTTAAGCCATACCTTCAGATTCCCCTTTGTAGTAAAGGCTCTGCCACAGATGGAACAACCAAAAGGTTTTTCTCCTGTGTGAGTGCGCTCATGGATCTGAAGAGCACTGGCTGATGAAAAATTCTTTCCACAAGAGGTGCAGTTATGTTGTTTTGGAGTCCGCCGAGGTGGAGGTGGTGCCAGCTTTGGTGGAAGGTTGGGGGTTACTGTTGTCTGAGGGGTTGTGGTAGGTACCTGGGGGCCAGTCGGTAAGTGGCGTCCCTCACACATGGTCGGTGGTTTACTGTTTCCATTCTCAAATTTGACTGTGCTTGGTTCTGAGCTCATAATACTGGGGGTGTTTAAACCTAAATGAATGAAAACAAATAAAAATTAATAAATGAATAACAGGAAAATGTTTATTTTATTAATTGTATTAAACTGTAGAACAGCAGTTCCCAACCTAGGGAAGGCCTAGAACTAGATATTGTGCATTTCTCTCCTAGTTAATACACACACACACATTCAAATAACCGGCTCATGCATGAGCAACATGCATGAACTATGTTTTGATTTATATAATCCCTACGCAGTGTTCATTGTTCCCTACTCCCTGAGCTGGGAACATCAGTTGAAGTTTACTTTACTTCAAAACATTCATCCATGGATTTACACTGCTCTGCTGCCTGCAGCGTCTTCACACACAGAAGAGTGTGACATCATATACCTCTGTTAATAAATACAATTTAAATTGACGTCCTGCACACTTTATTCCCTTGAACTAAACATTAAACTAACTAATTGAATGTAGAATCATGGAGGAATATCTGGCGATGTTCACTCCAAACGGCACTTATGATCAAATAGAACAAACATTGTATGTGATAAGAGACTGCGAGGAAAGGCGTGAGGACTGGGAATAGTTAAATAACTCTGTGTGCTATACACACTACCATCAAAAATAGATTTTTGTTTATTTATTAATTAAGAATTATCTTCTGCTCACCAAGCCTGCATTTATTTAATCCAAAAAAACAAACAAACAGCAAAAGCAGAAATATTGTGATTTTTCTTTTACCATTTTAAATAACTTCTTACTATTTAATATATTTTAAAATGCAATTTATTGCTGTGATCATTACTCCAGTCTTATAACATGATAATTTTAATATGTTGATTTTGCATCTAAGACATTATCATTTATGTTAAATAAAAAGATTTTGTAACATTATATTAGTGGTTCTCAAACGTGTCCTGGAGTACCCCCAGCCCTGCACACTTTGTTGTCTCTCTCATTTATCACACCTGATTTAACTCATCAGCTCATTAGTGGAGACTAAAAGACCTGATGTGGTTGTATCAGATATAGAAAGACATGTCCAGTGCTAGGGGTACTTCATGGAGAGGTTTGAAAACGTCTAGGTTACTATTGTAACCCACGTTCCCTGAAGGAGGGAACGGAGACGTTACATATGGGAACTCGCC
>JAUMHQ010000116.1:225754-240878 GCA_032361165.1 Enteromius paludinosus | reverse complement strand
GTGGTGTAAGGAGGAGTGGCGTAAGCAGGTGAGAGGTGTGAGGAGGTGCGTGGTGTAAGGAGGAGTGTTGTGTGAGGAGGTGAGTGGTGTAAGGAGGAGTGTGGTGTGAGCAGGTAATTGGTGTGAGGAGGTGCGTGGTGTAAGGAGGAGTGGCCGAAGCAGGTGAGAGGTGTAAGGAGGAGTGTTGTGAGGAGGTGAATGGTGCAAGGAGGAGTGTGGCGTGAGCAGGTGAGAGGTGTGAGAAGGTGTGAGGTGTGAGGTGAGCGGTGAAAGTGAAAGAACGGTGTCAAGGCCTCTGTTATGGTCAAAGTCTCCTCACGGCCCACACCCTCACAGAGATGCTCTGTAATCAATCTAGAAACTTTGAGGATTAGAAAGTTCTTTTACAATCAGCAGTAGTTGAGTCGCACAGACAGTAAATCGCTCCAGAGCGTTTCCAGCTAAACGTCAGCATCTGATCAGTGTCATGCTGAATTTGTGCCATCACCAGATATGACATTTAGAAACATAACAAGTAGGCAGCTCAAACACAACAGCACGTGTTTGCAGGGATCTGACACGTAGACGACTGCTAGCGCTGCTTCTCAGTTGCCTGGCGACAAAGAGGCCGAGTATCTCCAAATGGACTTGCGGTTCTGGGCGATGGCAGGGAAAGTTCCTGAGCTGCTCTTTTCTAACCCAATTGGCTTCATGACTGAACAGGTTTCTAACACTGATGCTCATGAGCTCTAAAGCTTTTTTTTTAAGGAAGCCCAGCGGGCTCTGGACCCGCGTTTGTCCTCCTGAGCTGTGCCTCATCATTTACTCTACTCAGGTTGCCATGGTTTCTGCAGAAATCTTTGAGATCCTGAAGGTTCCTGCCAATCAAGGTCACGGCTCGACAAAGGCACGAGACGACAAACCTCCCACTCAGCACAGCAGCACCTCTGAGCCGTGAAAGCAGTGAAAACAGCTCTGAGCCTCACAGACCGCATCAGCAGAGCGACAGATTCGGTCTCTGGTCAGCGAGGTGAATTCTGAACATTGTTTCTCCTCTTCGCTGCGTGTCAGTAGTTTGTTGGGATGAATAAAGCGAGAGCATTGCCAGCTCTCATTCTCTACAGCGAGGCAGCGATGGGCTTCCAGCCAGCGAACGCCCACACAATCCTGTATAATTCCTCACTCAAACACACTCGAATTCACCCAAATCGACAAAGCTGCCACTGCCAGACCCCGCAAAAAAACACAAAACGGGGTCATATTAAAAACCATCAAGCATTCATATCATTTATATCAGTACAAATCAGTTATAGGTAATGATTATTTGAAAAAAAACGAAATAATGTTATGTTGCTAGCACATCTAGCACTAATAGGAATGACAACAAAAAAAAATGGCCTTTTCCTTCATTCCTTTCTTAGGAACGTTCATTTTGATCTCAACTTTAAAACAATCACGCAAAACATCAAAGAAAATTTGTGTTTGCCCATTTTTGTGGCTAGAACGGTTATTGTAATCGAGTCACTCAAAGAGGAAATTTGTTGAGTTGTTTTTCTGGTCCAATCAGAACGATGCTTCAGTGATTGTGTGTTTATTGTGTTGTTTTGCCTCTACAGCAGACTGAACCGTGAGTCAGGTTCACATGACGCCTACACAGTCGCCCACGCAGACACCCACGGGCCGTATGCACGCAAACACACAGGCTCACCCACACACACACACACACACACACACACACACTACACCCTTCAGCCGTGTGAGGAGCCCTGTGTCCATCACAGCAGCAAAACCTCCTGCAGAACCAGAATCACACAGAAACAATCTAGAGAAGGCACTCAGAGAGCAGTCTGTGCTCGTGTACGTGAAGATGGAGCGATGACAGATCCCATCCCACTTTCTGCTCTTATATTGTCTGTCTTCACATCTGAAAGCTCTGCCGGCGTGGTGCGAGTCGCTCTTCCATTATCAGGGTTGCTGGTAATTATTTAAAAGCGAGTCTAAGTTGACTAGTCCTCCTCCCCTGCAGTCTGAAGTGTGGAGCGACACACATTCTTTCTTCATCTCCCACTCACATTTTAATCTGTTAACCAGCACCAGAATGCTAATGAATGCCGCCGCCAGCTTGTCGCTCTAAACGGACATCGATTTAATGTTTGAGACTAATTGCATGTTAAGAATCAAAACGGTTTGACATGTGATCTGACTCAGTTTGGGTTAACGGCCGGAATGAGTCAATGACCCAAATATCTGGGTTCAGTTCAGCTCTTATAGAACTGGAAAGAGGATCTGTTCTGTACTGCAACTGCTTTATTTAGTCCTGCGGTGAAACACTGCTGGCTGGTTGAAGGCAGCGCCACTCTTCACGCCTCTCTGGTGAAACAGAAGCGCTTAATTTATTCAAATTTGATTTGACCTCGATGATCTTGAGACTTCATAACGCTCGTTCTGAAGGAGGAACGGATGGTGAGTCTGATATCGAAGGGCTACAGAGAGAGTCAGCGATTAGACACGACCTGGTGTAACGTTCGCCCGAATGCATTAAAGCCCGTGTAAGATAATGCCTCTATTAATTAATGGAGGGTGAAACATAATTAGCTTGGGCCGTCCTCCGCCGCGGCTCCATTAGACGGGCGATGTAGGAATGGAAGTGCTCTCGTGGGCGGCTGTCGGTGTAAATGTGCTGTTGTATATGTATGCTGAGTGTGAGTGTGTGTGAATCAGGCTATTTGTGAGTGTGTTGGGGGCTGAGAGCCCTTGAGAGAGTGTGTAGGCAGGGGTCTACACACACACACACACACACACACACACGGGGGTGGAGAGGTATATGGAGTTAAGTCTGTTCACTGCCTGCCGATTGATCACTTGTGTGAATAAGAGAGAAAAAGACACATAGTGTGTGTGTGTGTGTGTGTGTGTGTGTGTGTGAGAGAGAGAGAGAGAGAGAGAGACGCGAGTGATTTTATATCACAGTAAGAAATACGTCTGCATGTAGAGCGCAGCTCACTTCAGATCAGTAAAGGACAAGCTTAGGAAAAATTAAAAATGAGGACAGTGAAAGAAAGAGAAAAATTTGGAAAATAAATGGAATCACACATGCTATTGCTGACATCTCAGGTAAGAGACTCTATCTCTGTGTGTGAAGTATTTAATTCAATAATCTGCATTAACATCACTCAATCTGAGACTTTATGAAGTCTTTCTGAAACACAGATTAGTGAAGATGGAGATCACAAACACTACAGAACTGTTGATCGCTCCAGATCAAGTATATCGATATATTTCAGTCATGAATATGTAATCAGATTTTAAACTCCTGTTTTCTCTAGTTTCAGCAGCAGAAGTTCGAGGCGCGCTCACGTGAAAAAAGGTAAATGTTACTTTCTTTCTGTTCGTCGTTAAGATCCGTGTATCTTCTGTCCTTCGTTGCTGTTTCTAAATAAAACGCTGACGGGTCTCCCGCGGGCAAAGCAGCTTTATGAAGACGTCAAAAGTAGCGGTTCTCTAGAATCCTTCGGTTGAACTCGCCGGTAACGGCACTAGTTCATTCGTGTTGATTGAGCGCGTGATGGTCAACATGTAGTAATGTCTAGTCTAGTGCACTAACTAGCTTTGAGCATCCTAACGTCTGGACGCTTCGGCGAGTGAGAAACAGACTTTAAATGCTCTCAGGAAACGTTTCAATGTAAAAACGCGAAGGTTTTCCCGCCGTGTCCCTGCTTCTCATCAACATTTCTTAAAGCAGAGAAAATCACAGCCTGTCTTCACGCTGAAGCTCTGACTGATCTCCACTCATGTAGATGCATTTCATAGCTCATAACCTGCTAATATCAACATCTAATCAAAGGAACCGCCGAGTTTCATCGCATTGTCAGAGGTGATGTTTTCTATGACAAATAAAAACCAGTTACTTTATGTAAATGTGTATTGTCACAGTGTAATTATACATCAGTATGTTAGTACTGAGTAATATTAATGAACTACATGCACTTACTATGTGGTTAGGGATTACAGTTTGTCTTAGGGTTAACTGCGTGTAATTAAGCATAATTAAGTGTAATTATAATAGTATGTACATTTGATGTGTAACAAGAAACATGGTTTATGGAAACCTGCTGCACTTTTGATAGAATGACTCAAGTGAAGCTGTTCTGAAGAGGAAATCAAACGTTATTATAAGCGACTCAAATTGTTGTTCACGACTAACCTGGAACAACAATACCCTTTTTCCCCCACCATCTGAAATAGTGACCACAAAAGGCCACTTGAGACATATTAGTCCACAGTCCATGCATTTGAGCGCATCTCTAAATAAATTCTGCAAAAACACACACAGACGCTGTCGCCCACACAGAGTCACGGGCTCCAGGAGCCAAGCAGCAATCATTCTAGACTCATGTAGCGTCCATTAGCACCAAAACACAGGAGACATTTTGTAGATGTTACACCAGAATCGTTTGCGAAAACCATTTAGAAATTAACTAATTTAACTAGTACTAGTGCTACTCATCCTGCATGTGAGGTGGATCTGAGCGTGACTGCAAACAAAGGCTTATATTAGTATTTTTGTCCTGTTTCTGGTCAAAATATTTACAAACGTTTAAAATAAAGTACTTTTACTAGATAATTTCACTTACGCCACTGGCTGATTACTTATTACGTATTTTAAGCAAGATGCTCTTCTTTTAGTTTTTTTCCCTACAAAGCAGACTAAACATCATATGTTTTTTTACTGTCTTTTTGCAGCATGACTGTAGATGTTTAAGCATTAAAGTGTGAGATGTCACGTAGTTAATGCTGAAGGCTACATAACAGCACATCAGGTGTCTTATTATAAAATAGTTCATACAGAATTAAAATATGAAGGGCATATTGCTGAAAAGCTGATTTAGTGAATCAGATGGAGAGTGAGAACAGTTGTTTTCTAACGAATCAGTATCTGTCTCCTGTATTTGAATGTTATAATTCACTTCTAGTTCTATATGAAGAGTTCCTCCAGCTCATGACACTCCTTTGTTTCTCAATGAATGGCGCCTCTGACCTTCCCATTGAGAAAAAGCCACAGTAAGCTCCACCCCTCTCGTGCGATAGGTCAGAGTAAAGAGGCACCGCCCATCTGAGCTCCCGCCTCTCTTTAAAGGGGTCGGACCGGCAACATGTGACTCGATTACAGCGTGGGAGTAAAAGGGGAGAGAAGAAGAGATCGAGACAGGAATGAGGGGAAACTAAGAGCAACGAAAGGAAGAGAGGAAGGTGGAGATATGAAGGCAGACGGGAGTTTTGCTCTGGATTAATGTGAGTACTGCTACATTTTGCAAAGTCATCATGGTATTATTGCGCCAGACGGATAAAGTGTGTCTTGTGACACAGTATTGTGATGATTTTGTGATGGAAAAATAAAGAAATATGATCAGGTATTTAATGTAGAGCAAAAGACATCAAGCGCTGTCAAAAACAGGAGCACATGTGAACTGACAGCACCTGTCTCACCAGCGGCCCTTTGAAGCAGATTAGTCATTAAACTCAAGACGGACACCAAAGACTAGCCTTAACCTGCTTCTTCATGCTTTCGTTACAGCATTGCTTTCCGACAGACATCAACTCACTGAGAAAGAAGAGAAAGAGCATGTGAAGTGGCTGACTCAAGCTAGCCAGTGAGAAACCGGTTTGGGTTCAGACGAGAAAGAGTGAGAGAGAGAAAAGGAAAGAAACGAGAGTGACTTGAGGAACAGAAAAAGGTTGTTTTACGGTCATCTTTCAGACGATTAAGAGCATCCGATACCTTCAACACACACACAGACCAACGGTCCACTCCAAGACGTTCTGAAATATCATCTCCCAAGGCAGATGTTCATCTGAAGGATCTCTGCCATCATCTGTCGCTCATGTGTTTGTCCTTCAAGAGAAACATCTTCAGCAATCATGAAGCTCAAGAGCAGATCTCACATGTCCTGCAGTCAGACATACTAAACTCTACAATCTAGAAACCATTTTAAATGAGCCATCTCTCATATAATTAATGTTCATTATATGTTTATAGTTATTAAGGGACAGTCAAAATATGTATACTCTTCAGTAAATGACGAAAGATGTCAAAGAAATCAACTGAGACATCATCCTAACATGAGCTTGAGACGTCGCCATTGTGTTTGTCCTTGTTCTGAGTGTAATGGCGAAGAGTGAGCGGGAGCATGTGGGTGAAGGGTAACGCATGCTTTTATGAATGAGCTGCTGGGACGAGTGCTCTGATTGGTCAGATCCATGTCTCTGTGTCTGTAGTGAAATACGACACCACAACTCAACACACAGCCGTTTCCTGCTGCTGCTGCTTATATCAGCAGTTACAACACAGCTGTACGATCAGACGTGTGCTGGAGGAGAAGGCTATTCTACAAACAGCCAGGTCTTCGTCCAGCAATGATATCAGGCTCAAGAGTTGTCAACCACAGCGGTCAAACACCGACTGGAGAGAGATCGAATCCTCCCTCCACGGGTCACATGCTGCGATTTCAAGTTTTCCTGTCGCTCTGGAGTGTTTTAGGCTATCTGTGCACATATGAAGATCTGTAAAGCTGCAAAGAGTCTCCCACCCAGAGATTTGTATAAGAGTTAAGACTCGTCCATGATGCTCCGCATATCTAGGAGCATCATTCTGAGGGCAGATTTGTATAATTTTTTCACAAAGAATGGTGGTGTGACTTTTATTCTTGCTGTAGTATTGTTGTCGTGGAGACGGTGTGTTTCCAAATATGGTAACATTTCGTCACATGCTTGAGGTATTCGGCTAATCGTAGCACACTGGGCAACTGGCCAATCAGAGCACAGCACTCTTTTCAGAAAGATGAGCTTTGTAAAAATAACTACGTGTTTCAGAAAGAGCCCCGGGTTAGAGAGGAGCAACAATAAAGTATGGTCTGTGGAAAATAATCTTAAGACAAGGGAATTAGTGTTCCGTTCTTCTCGGGCGAAACGAAACCAGTTTAATTCTAGGCTGCACCAAAGTTAGGTTGTGCAGAGAACTCGTCTGATTCCCGGAGTATTGTACGAATGTGTTTTTTAACCTTAAACCACGTAAACATTGCAGTACACCAGATACAGAAAGTAATGTTACTTTTTAGCATTATCATGGGACCCCTTTAAACCCCTCCTGCTTCATCCTCTCACATCTCCAGAGGTCATAGGTCACAGCAATGTCCAGCATCATCAGGACAGACCAAAAACAGGTGTCACATGACATCATGGAAACAGGAGACGGTGAGTGGAAAAAGAGCGTCACGCATCAGTCGTGTGACAGAACGAGCCTCTCCTCTGAAGTGTGCTTCTGTCCAGCTTCCAGAGTGACATCTCGCTGCTGCAAACACATGAGTCAGCTCTTAATCTGGAACGCTTCCCGTCCTGTTTAACTTTCCACCGGCGGCCAGAGGCTGCGGCGTCTGTTTGAACTCTTTTTCCAGGCCACTTCTGCCCATTACGCTCACTTCCTGGCTATTATACAATCGGCTGAGTTTAGTGCACCTGTTGTGGCACTGAATGACCATGTTCCATGAACCCGTCTCCCTTCAGTGAACAGACAACATGCATGAAGATTGTGTCTGTTTTGTTAACTCGGAGAGACGCAGACGTCCATCCTTCGCTCAGTGGTCAGTGTAGGTCCTGTCTCGGCCAGCAGCTACATCTGGCTACTGGGTCTCTGATGGCCGTCAGTCCGTGATCGAGCAGCGCCTCACAACACTACAGCAAAAACCAGACTCGGAGAAAAACCACCAGAAGGATGCGATCCTGAACCTGGCATACAGTGTAGAGATCTGTGTCTGTCAAATTACAGCTACATTGTCTGCTGGGTTTCAGAGATGCTTCACACCGACGAGGCGTTCAGTCAGGAGACCTTTAAGACGGTGTCTTTAAATCATTCAATAAAGCTTGAACATGGTCACTCTGTCTGAGGAACCCTTTGTCACAGTCTAATAAATCCATTTAAAAACAACATTATATGAAAATAGGAGTGTCCTTCAGCAGCTCCTGAACCGGTCCAGAAGAAATGTCTACACACACACACACACACACACACACACACACACCAGATGCAGTTTAGAGGAAACTCATTAGCTTCAGCTTTCCAGTAAACAACAATAGATTGTTTCCCCCTTATTTGGACTTTTCACAACGACATTAGGTTCTTACACAACAAGGCCATCACTGACCAAACCTAAACCACAAGACTTCTGGAGGAACATCTTCTCACCACACAGGTGAATCTCTCAGAGAACATGAGGAACACTGGTTCAGAACAGACGCTCTGCACGTCAGACGCAAACAATGAGTCCATTTGTACATGTTTGTCAGGGAACAACGAAGAACTTGAACCGTTCCGGAGGTTTCAAAAGCCCTGTTAAAAAACAATGAGCATTTTAAAATAAAATGACATTTCACAACTCGTCATACAGATTTAAGAGCAGGTCAAGAGAAGGATCTCCACGTGTCGGCACGCATGTTGACAACTTGTTTAATAACTCATAAAACATTCTTCAAACAATAAAACAATTTATAGTTTCTGTACAATGCTTACTAAGCAGTTTAATTCTATATAGAAAAATGCAGGAGTAGTTTAAATGACCAAACTCCTTCAAATTTAATGGCAGGTACTCTGGGAAAAATAACAGCATTCCATCCACAAATATCTTCAAGCAATAAATATGTATTTATAAATAGTGTAAATGTACATCAGGATTAGAAACAAACAAGGAAGGAAAAAACAGACAATTTAAACTTTATTCCTTACTCTATGTGCAACCCATTTTCTTTGTGACTTGGCTGTTTCTGTTTTTTCCACAATGTTTTCCTTTTTCTTACCTAAGAAACAAAATATCCAACATGGTGTCAAAAGAACGAGACCGGTAAAACATAAAAGCGGTAAAAAATTATATATCACCTAATCTTCACATTACAAATATTGTTTTTTTTTTGTAGATTTTGCCATCCAAAGTCGTTGTAAAATCGCTATCTACCATACAAAAAGCTAGGCTAGCGCTCCTTCGTGAAGGCGAACCCTTGAGACACAAGGAAAAGAGATTTCAGGTTTCAGCATGTTAACAAAATACAAAAAGAACGTCTCAAGTCAGTAGTCTGTAAGTGACGATGCCAGTTGTGACAGACAATATGTACAAAACGAGTTTCCCACAATTTCCTCCCTAGTCTTTGTGATTATTTTCTCACGTGAAGCAGAGGCGAGCGGCCCGATCAGGAAAAAGGTGTGTAGAGAGGAAGTCCGCTCACTAGCACCCCCCGCAGGCCACAGTCACACGCTGCAGTTTATAAACAGGTTGCATAGACACACACAGCCACTTGAGTCTCAGATGGTCACCAGCCACGCGAGAGACGAGCGCCACGGTCCTGAATATCAGAAATGGTCCATTTAGAGAGTTCCAGTAATGCGATATTATCCACATGTACGCCATCTTAATGTCAAGATGAAGACGAATGCAGAGCAGGAGCCTAAAAAACAAAATACAACAGGATCGAAGAGCGTCATTCATGCTCGGGGTTCATACGCATTTTGACCAATAAAGGGAGGCGATTTCTGACAATATTCATGACCTAATGTTCTATTATTTTACAATAAGAAGAAACATCTGTTCAGATGACATCATAGCATGTGTAGACTAAAATAAATCACTATTATTGCTATACACTATTAAGCTTGTTTGCCTTCTATTTGTTCTGTAACAGAAGCTTCCTCCACGCAGAGAACAAAAACATCACTGAAGACTGTAGTTTGTTTGTAAAACCATTACGAGCTAAACTCAGAACTTACAGCACAATTCATAAATACAATAATCAACTAAATTCCAAACAGATAAGGTTATTCAGTCAAGAGTCTTGTTTTGTTTGATTAACATGAACAGACAGAAAGCTTTATCAGGCGGCTGTCACAAAACACATTACTGGCATGCGTGTTTTCTTTCTCAACTCTTTACATTCACTTGTTAAATAAAAACAGCCCAATATATGATTGTTTTTAGGTCTGGAAATAGTTTAGAAACTTGTGATGTCTTCATTCAAACACAAACCGTCACTAACCCTGCTTAAACCGCCACTAGTTAGCCTGCATATCTGCACGAGCAAAAGCACAGGCTGGAACAGAACATGAACAACATATTTGATCAAATAAAAGACTTACTAATGAGAACTGGTCGTAAATCTGCATGAGGTCCTCCATCCTGTACTGCTCCAGCACCACGAACCCGTCGAGCTCATTACTGCCCTTCCGAGCACAATCCTGGCACTGAACCACGAAGGACTTCCGGGAGTAACTGTCACTCGTCACAAAGAGCAGGTTAAACACCTCCACCTGGAAAAGGGCAGCACAGGAAGGTGATTGAGAGGAGAGGGCCGAGTATTGCTGCTCTGGAGTCCAGCACTCACCTCACAGATGCTACAGTAATGCGCCGGCTCATCTCGGCTCCGTCTGTGCCAGATCGTCTCCTTCCCAGCAGACACCAGCGCCTCTTTTATCGTCTGACACTGATTGAGCGTCCGCAGCAAACAGAACCTGTGAACCCGAAACACGCTTTATCATGCCACCCAGATCAAGGGACGAGTCCATCAGGGGTGCGCATCGTCACCGATTCGATTGCAGAGAGCATGACGACGAATAAAACAGAAATCACTGTGTTTACATCCATTTCACAAAAGCACAGAGAGATGCAGTGTATGTAACCGCAGCCGCTTCAGGACAAACCCACACCAAGAGCAGTGAACATCTGTCAGTACTTATATGATATATTCTGCGTTCCACACGACAGCAATGATGGCATGTCTGAAGTAAAACACTGAAAGTTAAGTGTATTAGGTAACTAATTTATAGCAATTGATCAGATTAAAGCAACAAATAAGGGGTCACAATTTTGAAGTATTATTAAAAGAGTTGTTATATAAAGTCCTTTTTGTGAACTGCACTGTGAAATATATTCTTACCGTAAAATAACATTAGTCATACCATGAAAATAGAATTGACATTTATATAGAATTTGAAATGGAAACAGCGTAGACATTAATTTCAACGTCACACTCACTTGATCATCTCAAACAGCTTGTGGTCAGACACTTTAATGTTCCTTGCCATGTTCCAGGACAGATGCACCATGGGAACCACAGATTTGACGCTCTGGAGTTTGTTCCACTCGTAGCGTTCGACGGCCAGCTTGTACTGATACGCTGAAGGAAGCAGAAAAACACAACGATCACACAACGAGGCAGAAACAGGCAGAGAGGCAGGCTGAACATGTCCGCACCGGTCAGAGGGCCCACGTTCCACGAGATGTTATTGCACCAGCCGATGGCCTGACCCCAGTGCACCGTCCCCGTGTTCAGCCACACCAGGTCTCCAGGTCGCTGGATGAAGCGGTACACCGGCACGTTCGCCTCGTACAGATCCTCCAGATTGGGCCACCATGAGCCCTTCAGGAAGTTAATGTTGTTCCTGAAAGACAGACTCATGCGTATCAACGGAAGCCACTTCAAGATCCGTCAGAAGATAGCGAAGCGTTCAGGAGATCACATACTTCTCACAGAAGTCGCTCATCACGCCCCAGTACGGCTCCGGCACGGCGAACCACTCGCAGTCGCCCGGCCCGATGTTGATGTTGACGGCACTGAAGTTATTGTGCTCCTGATGGCCTGAGGACGAACAGAGAGAGATCAGGTGTCCGGCTGAAGACAGACGAGCTTCTGAAGCGCTACAACAGCAGCAGCGATAGTCTCACCTGGAGTTCTACTGCCCGGGACTTTCATGAAGAGCTGGACCGTGTTCATACCCAGAATGCTGTGGCCCACGTGACTCAGGAGGTTCCCAGCAGACACCACACGGGCAAACGCAGGCAGCTTGCTCAGCTCCTGCAGCTGAAGCTTCCACCTGCAGGGGGCAGCACCTCGGGTTATTCTCTTACGCTGCAGTCGGAGGCCGCGTTTACGCTGCAGGTCTTGATTCTGGATTTGTTGCCTATATATTGTCCATTTACACATCGTTTCAGTTGTGACCTATATTCTGATTCATGCGTTTACACTTGCCATACGATCTGAAACATTGTGCATTTACCGCCTCCACATGTGCTTCTTGAGAATAATACCGAACGTGACCAGTGCTGACCGAATGAGTCACAAATAGCAAATTATAGAAATGAGTTATTTTTATTTCAATATTCACCGTTGATGATCTGTTGTAATCTGAGAAAATATGACTGAGCTACAGCCGTTTGAGGCTGATGGAGTGAGAAAAGATTATGATGAAGTTTTCCTTCTGTTCTTTTATTTATAATAATTAATATAATTGCTATAATATATAATAATATCACAAATAATCAAAAATATAAAAATCACTTCAGTTTGTTCATTACAAATAAACTGATTATTAAAACTACCAAAGCAGTTCAATGACGTGCAGCGAGTGATTTCCTCTTCTCTTTCATCGTTAGATTGACAGATAGGCTGTTAATCTAAAGAACCTCAAATTCGACTAAAATAAAAAATGTCCACCATTTTTTGCCTGTAGCTCAAAACAGCCTGTCTGCATTTTCACTGCCACCAGCACAAGTCACATGTGACCTCATTAAACCACGGAGAAGTTGGCACAAATCTGATTTAATTCCACGTATGAACAAGGCCTGAAACCAATCTCAAAATATCTGAATGCGTTTTTTTCCATGTTTACACTGTCATAGAACAAACCCGATCCGTGTCACATATGAGCAAAAATCTGAACTGGGTTACATTTAACTGACAGTGTAAACAAGGCCAGAGACACGCTCGGCTCTGAAAACACTGCTTGATAGGGTTGTGAGATATAGATAGATCGTTGATTTGAAGAAGTGGGATCATATTGAGTATACCAAGAACCCAACCAAACACGCCTACAGAGCGCACACTTATGAGACGTGATGAAGTCTAGTAGCTTAGACCAGGGGCCTGTATCATGAATGTAGATGATTACAGGATTAGTTTTGGGTCGACAAATGCAAACCGATGCAATCTGGTTTTCTTGGTACCATGAATCTGGTCAACTTTCTCTGTCAATTCAGGGTTGACCTTGAGTTAATGTAGCACATGCACATGAAAGAGTGACATCAGCAATAAGCAGCCAATCACAGGCCTTGAAACTGTGATTCAGTTCTCGTGACAGAGTCAGTGCAATTCATACCAAAAATTAAAGATTGAACAATATAAAAAATGTAACCATTCACACAGCAAGATGAAGCCATCTATCAATGAAAGTGGAAAACTTAAAACAAACAAACAAACAAACAACAAAGTACAAGTAAGCTGTAAAGTTACTTTATAAAGATATATAAATTATTTCCAAGCATAACACTAAAATAACAAACACTACAGGTAAAACACTTACAAATTTAAACTCATATGTATTCATGTTTAGTTATTTATATTGCATATTATCTATGTTTATATTAATTTAAAAGTCTAATTACTATTAAACTAAACTGGCTTGTGTAATAGATTAAGGAGATAATAATTATATAGAAAATAAAGTCATTCTAAAAATAATAATCACCAAAAAATCGGATGATTTTATCTTCAAACAATGTACTATGCAGCGTCCTTTAATGTGGAGTAAGAGAAGCTGGGGGAGTGGCTTTATAGCATCAGACATCCATCTTGCTGGAAGCTGATTGGTCAAATTGTGTTTTGAGATCTCTAACCCAGAACACATCCTGCCCCGGAGCAGGTTAGCCGTGCAGCGCAAGTTACCATGGCTAGGAACACCAATTGAAGCCGATTTTCTTAAATGGGACCTAAAACCCGGGGTTGGCGCAAACTAATCCTAAACTTACCTGGCTAGCCTCCTAAACCAGCTTCATGGTACAGGCCCCTGGGGTGCCAATCCTGTTCCTGGACTTACTTCCTGAAGAGTACACCTGTCTGTAATTAATGAGTGCTGCTTCAGAGCCTAATTGATCTGTGTTTGATCAGGGTTGGAGCTGAACTTTGAAGGAAGGTAGATCTCCAGGAACAGGATTGGGTTGGACTATTAAAGACAGGAAATACATTCATCATATCATATATTTTTTCCTCAAAACAAAACAAACTGCATGATTACAAATGTGATTTAGATTTTTCTTTGTTTTTACCAATCAATGAACGAAGTAAATATGAGACTTTTTTTGCTCTATTTTACAACACAGATCACATGTGCAGGGCTGTTGTGTGTCTCGTGGTGAGCAACATGACTGCGGTTTGTTCCTGAATTAATCATTTGTTACGTTTTTTTTAAATATTTTTTGACTATTAACAGTGACGGTTTTAAATTCACGTTTAAAGTAATTGTTACATTTTTAAATGAAGAATTAGAATGATTTTGTTGATACTGAACGATTTCATTTGTTTGATAACAGCCCAAGTGTCCTAATTGTTGTAATTGAGTGATTACATGTAAAAATCTGACTCAAAAGATTACACAAGCTTTCAGAAACAATACCTTTACAAAAAAAATAAAAAGTCAATAAACAAGTAAAATTAAATTAAAACTAGTTGAAAAAGATTTATTTCTATCACCATCACATAGAATATGAAGAACTTTAGGAGAGGCCTTCAAGATACGGGCATAATCACTCCCAGCAAAATACAGTTGAATTATCGCCATCAATAAAATATCAGTTTAGTATCAATCGAGCAGACCCCTACTGCTTATAAATACAAAAACACTCAAGTTGCCAAGAAGAGCAAAGAGGAAACCTGTTGAAAACTCACTTCTTTTCATCAGAGACGTCGATGTTCGTTCCAAACTTCACTTGTTTGAAAGGACCCTTCCGCCTCCTGGAAACACTGAGCAGAATGAGGAGAGTAAGACTACGTCAGCGCAGATAAAACACTTCAGGGCACACTAGACACTCACGTCTCTGATGACGTCATTTCAGAGTCTGACAGCTCCTTCTGGCCCTTCTTCTCATTTTCCTCCTGAAAGCACAAATACAGTTATTTAGCTCCTGCGTACCTAACTAGTCTAGTCCTAACACGCTAATATCCATCACTCTCCCCAAGATCGCAAAACTGTTGTGTTCCTCTTTGTTCTGTTTCTACCATGGGATTGTCATCCCGCGGTAACTAGGAATTCACAAGCTCCAGCCTGGATCCAGAACAC
>JAUMHQ010000116.1:196264-207141 GCA_032361165.1 Enteromius paludinosus | reverse complement strand
TAATTTATTCCAACATTTGCGACAAAGGCACCAAGTTGAATGGGAAGAATGCTCAAAGTTAAGAGATGAAGACAAGCCCAAGAGCAAAAGGTCCACCTAAAATTACAAAACGTCATATGTCATTACGTTACCGGTATCATTTTCCAATTCTGTTGCATACCATAAAAAGGCGCCCGATGGAAAGAAATGACTGATGCTGTGGCGTTTCATATCGCTAAAGACATGGTTCCCATATAAACCATCGAAAAGCAAGGGTTCATAAAAATGCTACACACTGCTGATTCAAGATACAAGTTGCCGAGCCGCACATATTTTAAAGACGTAGCTATTCGTAGAGTAGTCGTAATCTTCAGCCTTACAGCCCATTACGTTACAGACGATCACTCGGACAGCCAATTAAATTTGCTTAACTTTTTGAGTTCACTGATGTAATGTTTACATTAGTTAAAATTGTAACTGTATTCTAACTGTATATTCAGAAGTATTTAGTTTTCGATTCAAATTGCACAATATTTATTTTCCTATTTCATTCAAATCTACTGCACATTGTTGACCAATTTATGTTTGGCATGGCCATTAAAAATACAATGTTCCTTAACCAGAAAGTTACTTATAAAGAGAATGTGACTTCAGTCATGTTGTTGTAATGTTTTAAGTTTTATAGTTAAACATAAACAAAAAAAAAAAAAAAAAAACAAAAAAAAAAAAAACATCGAAATCGTGAATCGGCCAAACTTTATGAAAAAACCTAGATTTCTTTTTTGCTATATCGCCCAGCCCTACCCCACCTGATATACGAGACCAAACGCACACTCTAGCCCAACTAAACCTCAGACAGAGCATCTCTGATGCCCGAGCCGCGTTAAACAAGCACTAACAGGAGGATGTGTAGGATGACGTGCGTCTGTACGGAGAGCTCCGGACGGCTGTTATTTTGTTTGTGCTCAGCACGTCTGATCCGACATTCCCTGCGAGTCACCGGCTGACCTCACACTGCTTGGCAGGACACTCACACCACCAGAGAACCGCTCTACACACACACACATTTACAACAAGCAGGGCAGCTGCACGGCCGACAAAACAACACAAAAACAGAGAACGGCACGTGCTACAGCTGATGCCTTAGCATTCAGTCCTTTCAAACACAGGTAGAAAACAAACATCGAACTACATATCAAACAATGGTAGAAAGCAGGTATCATTTTATTTATTTTAATATTTAGGGTATTTAAAATAATTTGAAGAGAGATTAAAAATAACCTGCCAACAATACACACACCAGACAATACAAACTCTTCAACACCTACTGAACGAGAGACTTGAGTCTATAATCAGGATCAGATCACCTGTTAGACCTGTAATCACACCAATGATCCGAAAGAGCCACATCTGAACAGTACAGCTGTACCAGAACACTGCGTTAACATTCTCTGCTCGTTGTTGTTGATATGAAACTCTGTAAACAGTTTGAGCTAGTGGTCCAACAGATCAGAAATATCACGGTTCGGATCATATTATAGTTTTTGAGCCACAGATGGGACTGTTTTTCTGATCAACAAGAAAAATATTTCAGTGTAACTTTACTTTCCATTACTCAAATCTAAGTACTTCTTTGATACCACAGCAAGAGAGAGTTCAAATCTTATTAAAGAGACAAGTGAACATAAATAAAAACAAATTACAAGCATAGATAAATACAACAGAACAATGTTACAAATAAAAAGGTTGTAGCTAGGCCTGTCATGATGATAACGTTTTGTTGTGCGATATATTGCCCCATAAATAATTGCAATAAGTGAAATTGTCATTTTATTCTGCTGAATGTATAATCATAATATAAAAGCAGAATAACGCACTTTCAATTGACAACAAATAATTAATTCTTAAAATTAAATAATTAAACAAAAAAATTTAAAAATATGCATTTTCTTTAAAGTAGAAAAAAAGAAAAACGCACAAAGAACCTGTAAAGATCTTTCCAAGAGTGAACAGTAAAGGTGCACACTATTGCACTATATTAGCGATCAGATCTCTGTATGGGCAAAGACACAGATCCCTAAACAAAGCCATGTCAAAATTCAACGTGAAAACTTAATGAACAGCTCCAATATAATCATGCCCATCCGATTTCTTTCTCAACTGTTCTCGTTCCCTTCAGACATAAACGATTGCTTTCACCAGAATGATTGTTGACAACGGTTACTTTGAGCGTTTATGCATCTGTTTAAAGGCAAGAAGTGCAGGAGATATAAACGAGGTGCTGCACGCTTCATGAGTGCGAGTCTGTGACTCTAAAACAACATGAGTAACGAATCGAGTTCTCTTTGAGTGCCCTTCAAGTACAATTTATAAACTTTCACTATTATGGTAAAAGTTGTGATTAATCCATGGATCCCATGCGTGCCGAACCGTGCGGATCATGAATCAACTACAATCCGCTCAGGCACTATTTTGAGCATGAAAATGTCACATTTAATGCAGTTCAGACGTAAAGCCCACACACCGGAGCATTGGAGCAGCGCCATCTGCTGTACAGCAGTGAATTCAGTCTATCAGACCACATTCACCTCGCACAGCTTTAACTCGCCTTTGAAGCTTTTCAAGGTTTCTCTTTATTCTCCATCACTAACACAGACACAAAGGAAACTGACATTTCCATTTGACGTGAATTATACAGACAACTGTGACAACTTTTAATGAATAACAGATCACAAGCTAATTTTAAACCATACACATTCCAGCCTACGTGAACACACACTGCAGAGCGCTATAAAGATCTCTGACGGAGGCCTGTGAACATTAAGCCAATGCATTATAAAGCTGTGCATGTGTGTTTGAAATCGATAAACTGGAGTTATTGATCAGTCCATCACATATTAACATGGAAATGCAATTTAGATCAAGAGACAAAAGAAGTTTTTTTAAAATACACACAGCCCGAATCATATCTTCATCAGTGACGACACAACACTAGAAGCAACCACAGATACTTCACCTCCACCTGGACAGCGTTCTAGTGAACAACAAACCAGCTTCACTCAAGCACCACCAGTCCAATCACATTAACTGATATACAGAACCATGACCTGCTGGACATATCACGACGGGAAAGCGACACCTGACAACAAGCTCAATCAAACGACCGACCCAGAAACCATCGTTCTGTCATTGTTTACAAAAGATGATATTTTTATCAAATATATTTTTGACTTCCACTAAAGTCAAGTCACTTTTATTTATAACAAAACAGATCGTGTCAAAGCAGCTTTACAGTATTACAGTAAACACTCAGTTTTCAGCTAAAATCACTACATCATTGATTCAGTGATGTCATCGTCCAGCTCAGTAGCAATCAAACTGATATTCACTGGAAATAAAGTGAACGAATAAGTGTCACAGGACAATACGTTTTAGCCAACTGTCCCATCAATGGTGTTAATCCTGACACCAATTTCCAGAGGTCAGGGGTCACGTGTATAAAAGCCATAAGCAGACAACAGCATTACATCCATACAGATCTATGTCTGCGTGTAAAGGACAGTCTGTAATCTCCAGTTTTTCTGGTCCAGGCGCACTTGACAGGCTTTCTAACCGGACCAGGAGTCTGGAATCAGCTCCAGACAGTACTCAAGTCTTTGTCCACTCTCTAGAGCTCACTACAGCTCGCTGCTGGACTGCACAACACAGGGAGGTGTTCTCACAGGAGGCCGCTTACCCACAAGCCTTCGCGGGGCTCGGAGTGGAAGGCTGTAGCAATGCTAGCTGCACTTTCTGCAGCGTTATTCGCGTCTCTTTCTGCATTATAACGCGCTAGCTCTCACCCCTCCCCACCCCGCCATCTTGGGCCGACCCAAGCAGCCATTAACACCGCACACAAATCACCGTCTCTGAGTGAACCTGAGCGCGATTCCCCCTCTGACGCGTTTGACAGACGCGGCGTCGATGAACGCGACGAGCAGCTCAGCTCTCAGTCAATGAGGGAAATAAAGCCCCAAATCACAGAGTGATCTGAGGCGCTGTAGCTTCTCTGACACCCGCATGTCCACAAACAAGCCACAGAATAAACACACACACACACAGACGCGCGGCAAACGCTAGGTTTATGAAGCCAGGGAATCGAGCCCGAGCCTCGCAACGCTCGTGTAATCGCAGGGCAGAACCGCGGCTAAGCTCCGCGTCAAATCGAGCGAGTTAGCTGAACGGTTAGCCGCGCAGCTCTGAGGAGAAAATAAGGACGCGTCGCCGCTCGCGCTCGGAAGCCCTGGCCCTCGCTGTCATTTTGCACCGCATGTGTGCGTCGCGAAGCGTGCGTGTGAAGCGTTAATTTGAACGCGCATATTTACCTTTACGAGCAGGGCCTTCATGCTGGCGCCATCTTCATGAAGCCGCTGGTATCCGAACAGAGAGCTGCGAACGAGAGAGACAGACACACACGCAGAGGGTTAGGGATCAACTCGCACGTCTCACACTCAAAAACAATGAAAAGCAGCTAAAAGACGCCTGCGGCTCCGACCTGTCGACGCGGGCCAGAGCGTCGCTCTCCTGCGCGCTCAGCCGCGGTGAGTCCTCCTCGGGTTCGCTCGCTTTTCCCGCCGCCATTTTCTTCTCCTCATCACCAGCAGCGCTGAGGCGTCGAGCGGCGGCGACGGCGAGCGACACTCGGCACGATTTCATGGAACCGCGCCGCGAAATCGAGGGAAGGCGAGCTCCGTGCGTCCAAAAGCCACAATAAACGCGAACTTTTTCTCCTGTGAAACGCGCCTCAGAGTCTGAACCCCCGTGCGAAGTAAGCTGGCCCTCCAGCGGAGCGTCGTCTCACATTGTTTTGTAGGAATAAACTGTGACGCGGCGGCTCGGTGTTGATGCGCGACGTGTGGCCCTGCACACTTAAAAACGCGAAACGTTTTAAAACAATCTCAAAGTTGTGTTCGCCAGCAGATTAAAGTTGTTGTAATTGTGTCACACAGGCGAACCCACGCCGTCGCCGTCGCCACGCCCTCCCGGGCTCGACAGCCAATAGCTGCGCAGAACGCGAGCGCGTCACTGGCCTCGTCCCAAAATGTTGTGGTCCAGTCTTTTTTCGCTCATTTTCTTTTCTCTAACGATCGTTCGAAAGCGCGACCTGAAACCCCTGCGCGTTCGACGCGATGCGTGGGAAAGTTCTGCGGCGCAAACGCTATTCCATCAAACAGAGATTTGAGAGCGGGTCGTTTGCGTTGTTATGAAATGCAAATAAAGAGGCGTGGTTTTCTTAAAATGGGGAAATCGGACTGACAGCCCTGCAGCTGAGGCCAGATCCTTTCGCTGTTGTTCATTTGAACACCGTAAGAATATCACAGCTTTACAGATGCGCTGCAGTCTTTATTTCCATGGCCACCCTTCTCCTTTCAGAAACGCGTTCAATCGCTTTCATTTAGTGTTGTGCGTTTGAAGACCTGAATCTTCATCTGAGAATCAAATGAAGAAACACAAACCCTTCATTAGCTCGTATTCAGAGCGGATATATTCAGCTCACACGCCTGTTTAAGCACACGAGGTACACAAGTCTGTGATACGGATGTGAAAGCGCTGGATTAAAACCCGGGATACTGTATAATGTTTGAAACCTTGACGTGGCTTGTAGGCGGCGCGAGCGCTCACAGTTGTCAACGTCACCTGACGCCGTGACGTCACACGCAGCACCCAAAATGGTGGAACAACAACACAGCAGAGGTGAGCGGGCTTACCGTCACGTTTATGAGAATATTAGCAAGTCTTTATCGCGCTCTAAAGTCAGCTACAGCAGCGAGGACAGCACGTGTCACACAGAGCCAGTTATATGAAGAAACATTCTTAATGTCCGCTGCTTTCTTACACAAAATAATGAACTCGTTTCAGTTTTGTCAGTGTCTCCTTCAAACAGCAGCTGACTAGTTCCTTTGAGTAAAACATGTCCTGGTCACATTTCGCCTAAAATCATCATCTTATTAAGTATTGTGAGTTTTTATAAGGGTAATATTGTAGCAGCCACACACAGTTGAAGGAATTAACCATGACTGTAACATTCTTCAGAGGTCTGTCAGTATTAGAGGATCTGATCAGGGCTGTAACGCTACACTAACACGAGTACAGCAGGGAAACTAAACATAATCACTACAAAAACAAACAATAAACAGTGGTTTACTGAACAAATGGCTCTTTCTTTAAATACTGTCAATCATAATTCATTTTCTTGGGATAAAAATCTAACTCAGCCTTTAAGGAGCCTTTTTACATTACTATAGCATTACAATTAACAACAAACTGTTTTTTAAACTTAAAAAATTTAATAAACAACACTCAACTTAAGATTTTGTGAAAATGGCATTTGTCAATTAATCGTGCAGCTCTATGACCCGCTGTTCACGTCTTCTCCCAGCAGCGGTGTCTTCTGAACCAGACGATGAAGACGAGGCGTACGAGGCGGTGGATCTGACCGCATACGCTCAGACGCAGCAGTGGTGGAGCACCGTGTTCGGGGGCCACTCCGGCCCTATTGCTGAGAAATACTCCGTGGCCACTCAGATCACGATAGGCGGCGCGACGGGCTGGTACACTCACTACCCTTCTGAAAATATACCGATGCATCAAGAAATGATTCTGAGATTTTCTGAGTGCAGGCTGATTCTTTCTGAAGTGGATTCTGAGCTCAGTTCTGAACAGAAGATGGCGCTGCATGCTTCACAAACAACCATAATCTGCTCGTTTCCAAATGCTTACACACACTGAGCCTAAAATAATCATTCCTAAAATTTCGAAAAGGTTGAAGCAAATCACGAGGGTGTTCACAGTGGGTTGTGTTTACACTGATCATGATAGAGTCAAAAGCATCCTGACTCCGATTCATCAGTGGTTGAGAGTGTGATTAAAAACTAGAGTAGAGCGCCATCTGCTGTTAGAACCTACGCTCAGAATCCATTTCATGCTTTGGGAAGATCTCAGAATTGCATTGCATTGATTTATCGCCGCAGCCCTGCTCTTCTTCAAGATCTAATTAACCTCTTGATGTGATGAACCGCAGGTGTGTGGGATATCTGTTCCAGCGGGTGGGGAAGGTTGCCGCTACGGCCGTCGGAGGAGGGTTTCTGCTGCTACAGGTCAGAACCAGAAACTGAGCACAACACATTCACGGTTCACTATGTTATTGTGGAACAATGTGGCTTGAAAGGGTTTGTTCTCTTGCAGATAGCCAATCACAGCGGCTACGTCCAAGTTGACTGGAAGAAAGTGGAGAAAGATGTTAACAAAGCAAAGAGACGTCTGAAGAAAAAAGCCAATAAAGCCACACCTGAGATCAACACGTTTATTACGGAGGTGAAAACACTTTAATGTTTTTGTGCAAATGACTAGAACAATGTAGTCTTTTTAAATGCAGTTTAAAAGAGTTTTCTGCGTGTGGCAGTGCCATCTTTTGGTTATGAATAGTTATACCTCATAAACCTCCATGTTTTTCAGGCCACAGAATTTGTGAAGAAAAACATTGTCATTTCTAGTGGATTTGTTGGTGGCTTCCTGCTTGGCCTCGCTTCTTGAGCTCAAACGGTTTCCTGTGACCTTGTGAAGAGCGTCTTCCCATCATGCACCTGTTGACAGGCTGACTTTGAGCTCATTGAAGCAGTCAGGACTTGGTGGCTTCTTCCCTCACACAGTGTTTGTGAGTTTGATGAAATGGAGGAGAAAGTGATCCTATTCTTTACAGAAGTGTGCGCTTTCCGCTGAGAGTCCGTCTTCAACGCCGGGATGCTTCGGTTTATTCTGATCTCTGATTATTCTTCACTGCTAATGCTTCTACAGGTTCCTGTTGTTTTTGGTGAAACATTGGGATCCGTTATGGTCAGCCGGTAGATTTATTTGTTCTCACCGTTTCTTTATAGGGAATGTTGTTTACATTGTAAATAAAAATCACATCCAATTCAACTTTGAGACCTTGTTTTTTTTGTTGTTGAGATCAGCAGTGCTTTATGATGATTTTTTTCCATTATTTATCACTGCAGTAAAGCATTTGTTCCTCCAATTATTATGTAAGGGATAATGGACAGACAGCCGGTAGCTAACGCAGAAATAAGCCCCGACAGTGTGATCAGGACGTGAAGTGGAGGGTCTTGTATCACGCTGAAGGGGCTCATTTCACGATAACTACCGGCTGCCTGCACATTATCACGCTTATTACACGTCTACTTGCCACAGAAGAAAAAAAAAGACATGAATATAAATTTGAAACATTTTATTGGCATATTTGTTTTAGATTAACATTTTTATCCTTCCGTGAAACGATATAGTACCATTCCAGAGAGCCGTGTAATAAAATGTGTTTGAGCTGAAGCCGAGGTCAGAGGGCAACGTAGGCTTAACTCGGGGAAATAAACATCACACATGCCTTTATGCATTCAGTGCATTTAATTACTTCTGATTGGTCAGTTGAGACATTTGCAGGTTTGTTCTTTGTGAATAATAACCGCTCCAAAGTAATAACGCATAGCCGGCACTGCTTGTATGTTTAGAACCCCTCTGCGAAACAAAGATTGCCATTTGGCGCTGTCTTGTGACAAACACAATTGACAATGGAAAAGTTTCCTATTAATAATTTATATTATTCATATGTAGATGTTATAAATTGGCTTACTAACGTTTGAATGTTAGTCACGTGGAACTATATCGTTTCGTGGAAGGATGAAATGTTAATTGAAAACAAATATTTCATATTCATGTCCAGTTTTTTTCCTCATGTGGCAAGTAGCCGTGTAATAAGTGAATAATGGATATGTTCATATTTATATAAACATTGTAGAATGAGCAGTTCAGTCTCATAATGTCAGTAACTGTAATACTTCACTTGCATTGGCCCTTTATTTGTCTTTTTCCACTTTCCGATTATACTTTTTGCAGTCTTTCATCTCACCTTTCCATCTTCTTCATCATTCTTGTTTCAGTGCTGTCTTCATGGTATAAATATATAATATGGTATTTATAAGGTGGCTCAAACAATACAGTAGTTCATAAAACAAACAAACATGGAATACAAAATACAATGTTTTTTTCTTGATCACGGTAACTTAATGAGGCTATGCTGTTTCTATGAAGACTTCTTACCCGAGTCGTTTATAACTGCAGGTGTTGATTTTCGTTATTTCAGCGCAAATGATTCAAACAAAATCGCGAACCAAAACCGATTTTTCACCGCTTCAGCTGTTTCAGTCGAACAGAAGCGACTCAAACGAGTCAGAGATTCAATGTTCGAATGTGATTTCAGATACTGGAACAAATGTTCCTGTTCACTATTTGATGCTGACGTCACTGACGCTCGTGCACAGAACTTTTCTTGTGGAGGTAACGTAAGGGGTTCATTTCTCTGCAGATTACAGAAATCAAATTACACAAATTTAAACGCCACCAAAGAAATATGTAACTATGTAATAATAATATGGACATGTAGATTTTGTAACGTTTCACATAATTAGCCAACCATAACCTAATCCTAACAGCTAGTTATAATGAACTGAACCAGATAGTTAACGTCACCGAATGGCTGCTAAGGTTACTGTCTGAGTCGCTTCTGTTCGACTGAAACAGCTGAAGCGGTGAAAAATCGGTTTTGGTTCACGATTTTCTTTGGATCATTTACCCTTAACGAAGATCATCACTAAAATGATCGTATTACGGTACTGCCAGAATGTCTTGTAAAGAGAGAATACTTTGGGTCGTTATTCAGGCAAATATGGGACATAAGTGGAATTGATTAAAGCAGAAATACACCTGATTTCCAGTGATTACCGTCGTCTTGACTACAGAGACCGTCTGTGCTAAACACCGCTCACTGTCTGTAGCCCTATTCTGATGGGACTAGTTCTACAGGGGGTCGCTAGAGAATGTTTCACAGACGTTCTTTATTTCAGTCCCGCACGAATCTGCCATGTCTGTGTTTTTCTCTCACAACCTCTGTGATAATTTTAGAGCAAATGACCTGCTGTTTTTCAGCAAACTCAGTGGTCCTCTGAGAAAACTATGTGATGTGATGTCAGTGATTGCCAGCGATATTATTTTTCACAACGCGTTTTCTTGTGCGTTTTGGCCAACGCGATATGCCGTAGATGCTTTTACCACACGCACGTTTGACATGTTTTGATATATGAAAAAAAAAAAAATGGGAAGCCAAATCACATAACTTGTTAAGACTGGCTATTGTAACATCAATATTAAGATTACTCGCGTTTTTCTCCACTGACTTACATGTTTTTATTATCAAAATTAAACATGGGTTTACTACAAATAAAAAAAAAACAAAATAGTTAAACTAAAGTAGCCACACATTCACATGGTTTTGCTGTAGTATTCATTTAGCTCCACCATGGTATTTGTGATTATACTAATTGTAATCAATCTGAATGACTATAGGTAAAAAAAAATTTTAAAAGACAAAACTGGCCATTACTTATTTTTACTTATAATGTTAGAAATTAAGTCCCCTCAACTACGCAAGCCAGAGGTGACAGCGGTAAGGAAACAAAACTTAATCTGTGACAGAATGGAGAAAAAAAACCTTGTGAGAAACCAGGCTCAGTCGGGGGCAGTTCTCCTCTGGTCAGACAAAACCAGCAGTTCAGTTCCAACCGCAACAAAATCAGATCGTGTAAAGGACTCATCTGATTCCTGTGGTCTTGTCCCGATGGCCGTTGAGGTCTTCACTGGGGATCTGTCTTCGGAGTTCATCTAGGTGTCCTGGTCTCAGTGCTGATCCACCATCGGATCTGGATACGGACTGGATCCGGGTGACTATGGTGGCCTCAGAATAAGAGAGAGACAGACTAATATTAGCGTAGAGGCCATTCTTTTTACGATGTAACGAGTACACCGTGTGTTAA
>JAUMHQ010000116.1:143621-196164 GCA_032361165.1 Enteromius paludinosus | reverse complement strand
CAATCTAGCATCTGCACGCTAGCCTTCTCCTGGCAAAATGTAATGTTTCTTATTCTAGGTGTGAGAAGGGTCAGACAATTTTCCTGACAGGCTCTGCTATTTTTTTCATAAACACTTATTGAAAACTTTGCTCAAGTTTATTGTGTAAATTATATTATAGACCGTCTCATAACAAAGTATGCTGGAAATGACAAATCAAAGTACAATACGACAGACAGATTCTTGTCTATAGCCTGCTGCAGTACAAGCCGCGGTTCAGCTGCATGCATGTGAATCCGTCAGCGGCGCTTCACTGGCGTTGCTCGCGGCAGAAGTTAGCAACACCAGTGAAGCACCTCCGACGGAAGCGCCAGCCAGTCAGGATCGTTCTATGCAAATACCGTAGCCAGACGGCAGCCAGTCGCGTTCATCCTGTTCAAGGGCAGCAAACTGTCTAATTTCATTGGCTGATGCTGCTATGACCAGGGGCCTGTTCCATGAACCAAGATTAGAGTATAAGCCAGGCTTATTTCAGTTAGTCTGACTTCTTGCCAGTTAATTTGCATTAAAATAAGTCAGACTATCTGCCATAAGCCTGGCTTATTTGGTGAACTTGTTTTATGGAACAGGCCCCCGGTGTTCGTGCCGAACTTCAGCCTAGCGTTGGCGCCGAGTGAACGTACCGTAAAACCGGCATGTTTAACGCGCTGCTTAATTCGTGCTTCAGGATGTCCTATTGCTTCTTTGCATTGACTTAACATAGAAATCACTCGCGCTTTGCTTCATTCTCATCTGGTGTGAACGCAGGAATGAATGTCTTGTTACGTTCCATCAATGCATTTATTTAATATAATCGCAACATTTGCTGTAATGTAATCGCACAGGCGGACATCACGATTGCGAGATGATTAATCGTGCAGCACTAGTTCTAACATATACGGATGAGAATATACCGGTGTCAGTAATGAACATACAATGTCTCAAATGCATTAAACGGCACAACTCGCTGCGCGTCACGGTGGATCGATTGAGTGCATTACTTGAATCTTAATTGATTTGTTACATTAACTTAAGTTGTCATTTATTCCATTTGTTGGAAATCCCCGCTTTTCTCAGTGTCTCTTAAACGTTCACCCAAAAATGAAAATTCTGTCATCATTTACTCACCCTTAAGTAGTTCCAAATCTATGAATTCTTTGCTCTGCCGAACACCAGGGAAGACCTTTTGAATAAAGTTCGTCATAGGCCACCATTGACTTCGATAGTATTTTTTTCCCCTCCACTATAGAAAGTCAATGGTGTCCAAAACGGCCTGGTTACAAACTACTTGAGGATGAGTAAATGACAGAATTGACATTTTTGGTTCAACTATTCCTTAGGGTTTTAAGATTCAAGCACTTAGAAGACGCAAAGAGGCCAGAGCAGTTTCTGTATTTGCAATTTCCAACTTTAATTTGGTAAAATCATACAATAAACACATTTTATTTTTCGTGCAGTGCACAGCCTCTAAACTAGTACATAAAGCAAATACTCTAAGTCTAAGGGCTCCGGTGATGTTTTCTCACATGATTTGGTCAATTAAAAGCCTCTCACTTCACCCATACCTGCTTCTTTCATTAAGACTGAATTTTCAGCCAAACCTGTCAGAGAACACCAGCGCCATTGCCCAATATGCAAATGCAACAATAGAGAATAACCACATGTTTTTGTTACTTAAGGATTGCCGTGTGCCAGACATTCACTGGGGGTACAAATAAAAAAAATAAATATTGGAAAAACAAACAAAAAGAACCGGAGAATCTGAACACTTTGCACTGATACACATTTACAAAAATATTTCTGTAACTTTTTTCAAACCTTGGCATGGTTGTTTTTCGTTCAAATTTTGGCTGCCAATTCAGAGTTTGACTGATCGGATCGATTCGTTTAGCCAGAGACCAAATCACAGACGCGGATTTCGGCGGAGTCCAAAATGACCTTAAACATTAAAAAGCTCACACTACCCCGAAAAATATAAATTTCACGCATACGGGTGACATTCAACATTCAAGTGCCAGTGTTTTTGTACTGTCTTTTGGTCAAGTTTCTTGAAACTATCACTTTTAGGCTTATAAAAATAAATATTTCTCAAAAATGCTTAATAAATTACACAAACTAGCAGCAAAAGTAGAATCTAGTAATCTGTGCAAATAGCTAAATTCCCCACTGCTAATCCCCCTGGTCCCAAATCAATCCTGGTTAACTATTGGAGAACCCTTCCCCTTTTGTAAACAAGCTGCGTTTTCACAATCTTCACACACAATATTTGGAAGCTTAAGGACACGCACTCAAGACACTTATATAAAACCCTAGATGTGCAATAAAACAACTTTTGTAAAACTGGATGGGCCTAAGTAACACAGAAGGGCCTAAGTAGCACCACTGCTCTCAAGTCACCTCAATACTGTCAACGCATCTGCTTCAGGTCACCTTTTCCAAATTCATGTCAAAAGGCACAACACGCTTGAGAGTAAATCTATTGCACTTCAGTTAAACGCGTCCCACTCGCCCTTAGCGTACGATTAAGGGCGCGCAGGAGTTTTTGAAAGAACCCTGTCTTTGGCCAGGATGCCATGGAAACCTCCTCCACTACAAACCAACCAGAACGAGTCAAGTTTCCAGCAAAACCAGCTCGTCTCGTGCGGTTTCCCGTGGTGTACACTGAATTCTACTGACCCCGGGGCCTCGAGGGAGCCGTGTCTCAAGAGTAAAGCCGAGGATGTCTTTCGGAATTCAACGCAGCTTGAAAAAGAGAAAAACCAAAACGTGAACGAAATGTTTCTTGTAACGAACGTAAAAGCCTGCTGCAGAAATCTGTTTGAAAATCTCCTTGACCAAAAAACAAGAACACTAGCATGCGGATTTCTTCAGAGACGAGCTGGGCGTTCGGGGCCCGTCGCTCTGAGGTCGTGGTCCTAGAGAAGCCATTCGAACTCTCCACTGCGGAAGCTGTCACAAGCCCACCGGTAATCGACTTCGAGAATGGATTTCGAAGGAAGAAAGAGATAAATCCAATTGCTACCTCCACGACGGTTCAAGAAGAAAAAAAAAAAAAAAAAGAAAAAAAGAAATAAAAAGTTAATCAACACCGCTGAACAGCTAGCATGCGGTACTGAACTAGCTGCCTCGGCGGTACGGTTGCGAAGCGGAGTGGCGGGAGGCAGACGCGGTTCATCACAACATCGAAATTTAAGATTATATACTGGAATGGCTTGGTTTCGTTTCTCAGAAGACTACCGTCTCTCTTATTGATGCCTCTCCAGGATAGAGTGAGCGAGATCTTTTCCTTCCAACATTGAATATTTTTTAACTCCCTTGTGATAGTTTTACCACACGAGAGGGTACAAGCCAATGGAGAGGGTCAGGTGACCCCATACAAAATTTCAGTTCAAAATGAGGTTGTGACAGACCATCCCAGACTTTGCCAAGGTTTGATTACATCCAAGCTTTTGTTATACCGTCCAAACTAATCTTTCGAGCGGGGAGAAAACAAAACTAAAACAAAAACAAAAGAGGGGAAAACTACTGTCAGCCAGACATTTAAAAAGGAGAAAAAAAAACAAAAAAAAAAAAACACAGCGAGTCTAAATTTAAAAAGGCACAGTACATTAACAAACAAATGATTCTCATTCAGAATAAAGAAATGAGATGTAGTGGAAAACTAGAGTCCAAGAATCTAAAGCAAACTTCCGCCTCCGTTCCCCCTTCGGTACGAGACCGTGTCCTGCTACAGTCGAACCTCCAGAAATCCCGGCGTCCCCGCGTCCCACGGAGCTCAAACCTCGCCGGATGTGGTCAGAGAATCACAGCTGGTAATGTACTGCAAAGTTCTTCAAAGCTACACAGGGTATATAGTCTGGCTATGGTACATGTGGTTTCCATTCAGTGAGTTTGGCATGGTGATCCACTGTCATCGTGGGGAGTGAAGAGGTGAAGAAGGAGTCTTAGTTTCCCCACCAATCCACCTGGGAGTAGTTTCCTCCATAGCCGTCGCTGCTGTAGAAGTTACCAAAGCCACCTGAGGACCACAAACACCAGTAAGTTACACGACAACGGTGTCTCAAGCAGCTAAAGTGGGGAATATCTACGAAAACAGCAAGCCAAGAAAAGCCACCAAGGCCTCTCCCCCCAATGAGGGCGACCCCGAGCGAAACCGACCCTTACCACCGCCAAATCCGCGATTTCCGCCGTGACCGCCGGTGTTTCGTCCGCCACGACTCCCAAAGCCTCCGCTGCTGGTGCTGTTGCTGGTCTGACGGTAGTCTCTGGCACCAAAACCACCAGAAAACCTGAAAAACACCACACCGATTTAGCAGGGTGCCCAGGGGGCGATGGGAACAACAGGAAGCTTGGGGGAAAGGCTTGACCTCTTGGAGCGGCCACGGCTGCTGCTCTTGTGTTGGTGCTCATAGGCCAGGCTCTCCAGCCAGGACGGCACTTCCTGTTTGGCCTCCACCAAGATGTCAAGCAGGTCCTTGGTGATGTTTCCATTCTTATCATTGAAGAATGATGTGGCAAGACCTGTGATGACCCAACAAACAACAGGATTAAGATACAACGACAGCTGCTTTTATTTGGACCCTAATCATTCGATTGTAACTGGACTAGAAGCACAATGAATCAGACATGTCAATCGGAGCGAACTGGCCAGATCGGATTGTAAGGGGTGGTTGAACACTTGATCGGATCGCAAATTCAACTCATGTCAGAAGTTCAACGATCAGATGCTTGTGCAGTAAATAAAACATCAAACCCGGTCGGTAATTACCCAGGTTGCCCACACGACCCGTGCGCCCGATGCGGTGGACGTACTCCTCGATGTCGCTAGGCAGGTCAAAGTTAATGACGTGTTTCACGTTGGAGATGTCCAGACCACGAGCAGCCACCTGTGGAACAAGAGAGTTTGAGACTCGCACCAAAACATACCCGAGATTAAACAAATGAAGTGGGAAGGAAGATGGCGTACAGCCGTGGCTACTAAGATGGGGCATCTCCCCGAGCGGAACTGATGGAGCGCTTCCTCACGGTCTCTCTGGGACCGGTCACCGTGAATACTGGTGCAGGCGTAGCCCTCGCGGTACAGGAAGTCCTCCAGAGCGTCTGCGCCTTTCTTGGTCTCAACAAACACCAAAGTCAAAGAGTCTTTACCTGTGGGAGGACATGAGGACGTCAACAACCCACACTACGTTTCCGTACGGGAGACACTAATGAATGGCAACAAACAGGAAGTGACAAGCATTTGGATCTCATAGAAGTGAACTGTGTGTTAAACTCAAAAGACTACTGTAATCCTGCTGAAAGCAACCAAACTACAGCAGTCTTGTGACTTTAACAATTCATCATGGCATTGCTTACATGCCACTTCATGCACAGATCCAACCGCAGGAAAGAACCACTGAGAAGGAGCATGACTACTTTCAAAAGAAATATTGGGGAGGAAATTAAAAATAAAAATTTTTATGAGAACTAGAGCTCATTTGACATGGGAAGGAAGGGGTTGGAAAACAAATGATGTTCAAGCAAAATGAAGACGTGAGATGAGACTTACATTCGTTCCACTTCCTGTGGACAGATAAACGTCTCTACTCACCGGGTTTTTCTATGTTCTCCCCCGTACTGTCCTGAACCTCATTCGGAATGACTGAATAAAATCAAACCTTAGGATGAGCTTCAACAAATATCAGTTTCAGTCTTGATAAGGTTTACATGGGTTCAGGTGAGGCTCTTGGTTCAGGTGCTGGTGGAGCATGCATGCATTTCAGAATTGACTATCTCACCGAATCTTTATTTTTGTATTTCTGGTGTTTAGAGAACCGCTGTGACAATAAGATTCACCTAACTCTACCTTAGAAGACCTCAAAGAGTAACTTCAACCTAAAGATTAGTTTAATCCGCTCACAAAACAAGCTAATTTAATCTCCTCAAACAGAACCCGTGAAGAGCAACCCGTCATCAAACTGAAATGACTGCAAAGACAAAAATCAGATGAAGGTGTTCAGAGGCCATTCACAGGCATATGTACCTGTGGCGTTGAGCAAGTCGAGCAGGAAGGACCTCTTGTCATTTTCTTCAACCCACACCACCTTCTGGGTGATATTCTCTGAGGTAGAACCAACCCTGCCCACAGCCAAGAAGATATATTCCTCCAGGAAGTCACGAGCCAAGATCTAGGAAACATTAAACCAAGACTCAGACAAAATCTCAAAAACAGGAAAAGGCAGGTCAACACTCACCTGGATCTCCTTGGGGAAGGTGGCACTGAACATCATGGTCTGACGAAGCCCTTTGGGCGGCATGGTGTCCTGCTCGACAATACGACGAATCTGTGGCTCGAATCCCATGTCCAACATCCGGTCTGCTTCATCAAGCACCAAGTAACTAACGACAAAAACACGGCTCACGATCAAGACACAGAACAGAGACCGTACAAAGAGCAAACGCATTCTTGGATCTTAAACTGGACACCATTAAAAGTAACAGACGCTTGAGATTGAATTACAACTGAACAGGATGTGAATCAAACATCAGAGGCACAGAGCGCCAAAGATCTGACATACTTGCAGTAGTCCAGGCCGATCTTGCCTCGCTCCATCATGTCCACCAGACGCCCCGGAGTGGCCACCAGCAGATGGCAGCCTCTCTCCAGATCACGAATCTGCTGACCGATATCAGCGCCTCCATACACCACACAGGGCCGCACGTGAGAGCGGTACGCAAACTACACACACAGGAAAACATTTTTTTAAATACACTTCAACGGACAGAAATCTGGAAGATCGGAGACTGTGTTCAGGTTGTTGTTTATTACCTTTCTGGCCTCATCATAGATCTGAAGAGCCAGTTCTCTTGTCGGGGCCAAGACCAGTGAAATGGGATACTGTTTACGGCGGCCATATTTCCCGTTTTCCTAAAGACATGCACCCAGTTAAGATAAAAGACAAATGTAGAAAACCAGTTCTTTATTATTTTTAAATCAACAGGATGTGCTACCTGTGCGCTGTTCTTCACGGCCTGCAGTGCTTCTCCTGGTCCTTCAGTGTATATCTGGCTCAGGACAGGCAACAGGAAGGCTGCAGTCTTACCAGAACCTAGTTACAGTAACAAAGACCCGTCAAATCATGCATCTACCACACACACACACACATAAACCCATGAGCAACGGAGCAGATCTCTGACCTGTCTGAGCACACGCCATCAGGTCTCTCTTCGTCTTGATGATGGGAATTGCGTGCTTTTGGACAGGAGTGGGCCGTGTGTAGCGGCTCAGGGTTATATTACCCATAATGATCTCTCCCATGTCTACATCATGGAACTGTATTGCAAAAAGGAGTGTTATTATAAAAATTATATATATATATATATATATATATATACACACACACACACAACTCTGGATTCAAGATCTGGATCAGGGGACTCACACTCTCGATGTGTTGTGGACAGTTGTGGCCTGTGGCTTCAACAGGAATGTCATCATATTTCTCAAAGTTAATCCCTGTGTTGCTTCCAGAGAAGAGCTCGCTGTAAGACGACAGGAAAAACAAGTGTCAGACAAACACCACCATGGTTTTAAAAGATTAACACACCCAAACACCACATCATGACTACTTCAAATCTGAGGTTCAATCTGATGTCAATCATTTAAGGATATGGAAGTAGAGACACCGTCAAAGGAACCTGAGAGCAGTGTAATATGAAGAAAGCTACACTCACTGTTCCACACGCTCATTGGGAGCCAGCGGTTTGGACCAGTCTTCGTCGTCTCTCGAGTCCTCCACCCATCGGCTGTTCCCTCCGCCTCCGAAACCTCCTCTCTCGTATCTGCCAATCACGACACAGCTTCAGACAAACCCCCGGAGCTAGACAACCCGTCCACCAACTTACAGTTCATTCTAGAGCTGCATGATTCTGGATACACTGAGAATCAAGGGTTCCCCTACCCCCCCAACAGACACAAACGTAATTTCAAGCACCTATGACTTCAAAAGCGGATTTGATCCATTTTGATATTGAACGAGATCGAGTTTGTGAAGCTGTCTCTTACGTTGTAGGTTTAACAGTAGTGCAGTAAATGAGATCACGTGGGTTAGAAACGAGATCAGTCTTTTAACAATTAATCACGCAGCTCTAGATCATTCTATAAAGAGGCAAGGCAAAAAAAAAAAAAAAACCTCACCGTCCCCTGGATGAAGACCCGCGGTCATTGAAGAAAGAGGACTTGCCCCTGTCAGAGCGGCCGCTGAAGCTGTTGTAGGCAGCGTCTTTCGGGGTATTCCAGCCACCAGCATCTTTGTTGTCGTAACCGAATCCTATGAGAGAGAGAAGGCTTCACATCAACAAGCAGCGAGGCTACTCCTTTAATCAAGCGGCAAAGCAAGCTCTCTCAGACGAGTGGTGAAGACACCTGCCTGCGCTCTGCATTGGCTGGATGGGGTTGTAGGAGCCACTGGGTTTACCTCTGAAGCCTCCTCTTCCTCCGCGGTCGTTGCGCATGGATCCACGGCCTCCGAAGCTGCTGCCTCCGTTCATGCGGTTGTCTCGGCCATCGTGGTAGCCGTTCACGAAGCCGTTGCTGCGTCCGTTATCCCATCCTCCGGGAGAATCTTTACAAGCGAGCGAGAAGATAATGTTATTTAACACGTGCGCTAGATGTTCAGTCAGCCTTTAGATGGAGCTGAGCTTTCTGGGGACGGATGGTCAAAAGCTGTTAGTCAAGAGAGGCATGGACTCTGCGCTTCTCGGCCCAAGGTAAGTAGTCTGGAACCAGTCCTCGACTTGACCAACTACCATGCAATTGCAGAAAATGGTAAATGGAGAAATGGGAGCATCTCCTCTAAATACTACCCCATCATCTGAGGGGGGCGATTAAACAAAAGTGATCTTTAAAGCCCATGGACGACATTTGCAATCTTGCATCGTAAAGAAATGTGGCTGAAATAATGAATGAATGAATGCGTATTTATATATATTTAAATAAGCCGTTCCGATTCCAAGTGTGTGCTGGGAATTAATCGTGGAATCATGCATATTTGAGGATTTCCCCTCAAAGTCGGCTGTCATAACAGAAACATACAGCTCCTTCCTGGTGCCACTGAGTAACCGCTCTATCTACCAGAGGAAAAATCTCCAGCTAAAAGAAAAAGCGTATAGTCAGGAGGATGCTGGGCCAAACAGCCTCGTCACAAGGATAAGACTAAAGATCGAGGAGCATCCTGACTGAACCTAAACCGCTGAGTGTTATGATCAATACAGTCCATACACGCATTGAATTGTTGACGCACGTTTGTTTACATGCCAGCATACTGACCACTTGAGTCACTGGACAAAACATGGAGGGGATAAAACGATCCAAAAATGGCAGCGAAAACCACTCTGTTTTGGCTCAAGGCGTGTATTAATAACATGCACAGAGAGAGGAATGAGAAGTGCACTGGGAGCTAGACAGAAGCAAGCTGTGGTTTCCATCCACCTGTTTATGCACCTTTTAGAATATTGCATAAAAAAAAAATAAAAAAAAAAGTGCTGGATGGAAATACCAAGATGCAGATCAATTCTGAAAATGTGCACATTTAAAAAATTAATAAATAAAAATGCATAAACCACAATGGAAACAAAAAAAAGTGCATTTGGACAATCGGGTAGCATACCAGTGGACCGCTCCAAAAATGCCTGAGCAAAGTCTATCAAAGATTTTATTTATTTATGTGTTACACGATGGTGTTCCTCTGCCTCTGAAAGCACTAACTGCATTTAATGTGCTTCATCTGCTCCTCGCTCTGAGCTGGAACTAACTATATATGAAAATTATTATAGTGGCTTCTACTTTCCTGTGTGATATTTAATTCATCAGGAACAGATGATTTTGACTCGGGTGGAAACATTTGCTTTCTTCGCAAAGGTTGTGTGTGATATTCCAGTTGTGCTTAAATGAAATTCACAACTTTGGATGGAAACACATCCACTGACAGACGGCCTAGAGACATGCTGAGCCTCAAACGACACGCCATCTTCAGACACTCTTCACGAGCGCTGGAGCTTTAGGACCCACCAGACAAATCTAGAAGGTAAGTGTAGAGTTACGTACCATTTTTGGAAGCTTCTTTGTTCCTTAAATGAGGTGGAATGTAACGCCCTGTTGAAGAACAGACTGTTAGCATGGCAAACCTACGACTCCACTTCATTCCAGAACAAAACTGAAGATGTCAGAAAGAGACCGGAGCCGGTCTAAGAACCAGATACTCACTTCCAGTGACTCCTTGAACATCAGCGGAGTTCAAGTCTAGGGCAGCGAGCTGAAAGAGAAACGACAGATGAAGCGGTGCAGAGAAAGCTGACCGGGGATCGGCGAGGGGAAGCACCGGCTGCCACCGGAGGGCGCGCGCGAGCCCGTTAGTTTCAACAGAAGCACACCGGGATCAGAACTTTCCTCAAGCCTTCCGCGCTCCTCTCAGAAACACATAGCTAACTACACAAATACATTGCAGACACGGATTCATACAAATAAAACAAATCAAACTGAGCGACACGAGGTAACGGAAGCGTCATTAAACGACGTGCTTATATTCCCGCGTCAGTGTCTCTGGAGGAATAAACAATACACCGAATCAAAATTAACCATTTCTTTAATGCCAAAAATCATTAGGACATCCAAGTGAACACCATGTTCTATGAAGATGCTATGAATTTCTTACCATAAATATCAAGTTTTAGATTAGTAATATGCCCTGCTGAGAACTTAATCATTTTAAACGCGTTTCTCTCAGTCTTCTGATCAAACTCCTGATTTATAAATAGCTGCATCTCTGCCGGATATATTCATACCCTAACAAATCATACGTTCATGGAAAGCTTATTTATCAGATTTCAAATGATGTATCGACCTCAAATCCATAAAATCGACTCCTCGGACTGCTTTTATGGTCCAGGGTCACATTTATCGAGACTTATAAAGCGACATTTAAACCGTTTTCGGAAGATTCGTTGTGTTTACATTGAGATATTCCTGTCCGTTTGGGTTCATTTAGCGTCCAAAAACAAAATCAGTTTCTAATAGTTGATGTAAGGATCGCAAATGCGCAAAATAAAAAGAAAATACGGCGAAAAGAGCTGGTCAGACAAAGGGCCAGAAAAGGCTCAATAACAGGCCACGAAGCCCGCAGCGGAAAGTTTCCAGCTCGATCGCGACGGATCTGTTTATGACTGAAGGAGATCACACAGCAGCTCATCATCGACTCTTAAATCTCGACACGAAGCCTGTTTAAACTCTCGAAGCCGGTTTATTAATGCGTCCCGTGAAGACAGCCGCGTGTGACGCGCCGCAGCTCCGCCATCATCCGCTCACAGCCTCCATCTTAAACACGCTCCGCCGCTTCACAGATCCCTCCGCGCCCAAAAACAGCCCGAAACCCCGCTGTCGGCCCCGGCTTACCTGCTGGTCTAGACCGTGCACATTCTCGACGGCCACATGACTCATAACTAACGGGTGATGAGGGTTGATGTCGCGCACAAATGGGTTTCTTTGTTTGCCGGTATGCTGCTCTTGGTCGCGTCCCGCGGTTCCCGTCGACGCCGGTCAGTGAGACACGTAACTCTGAACAAAGGAAAGAAAAACGGGTCTCCCGAAGCGCAAACGTCGCTTTAGGATGAAACGTTCGTGTTTTTATGTTCTTCTGTGTGTCTGAGGAAGACTTCACGTCGATGATAATCAGAACTCGAGCTGCGCGTCTTTCTCGATCTGAGCGTGAAATAAGAGCGCAGCGGAAACCGCGTCACTTTATTGGACGACGGAAGTCTCGCGAGACTTTGGGCAACTACGCCACACGGAGCTGTTTACAACAAATCGGCGATTTAGTTTGTCCCAGAATCCGTGTTATCTGCCGGACATTTAATGTTTTATCTCCTAAAAGTTATCAGCTCTCCTGGATACGCAGTTTATTTGTTCAACGAGTCCAAATCCATATTTATTTTTTGAAATTGATATTTATACATCACCTCAAAGCTGCACACATTATCTTTCCACTGATGTCTGGCTTGTTAGGAGAGGACAATATTTGTCTGAGATACAACTATTAGAAAATCTGAATCTGAGGGAGCAAAAAAATCTAAATATTGAGAAAATCATCTTTAAAGTTGTTCAAATGAAGTTAGCAATGCATATCAATGATCAGAAATTGAGTTTTGATGTATTCATGGTAAGAAATATACAAAATATCTTCATGGAACATGATCTTAATATCCTAATGATTTGTTTTATATGTTGTGTATTTCTCCAGACACACAGATATTGTGTTTGGTCATTTTGATCTTCAGTACACGTGTATTCACCGCTGGGTGATTTCTCTGTGGAACTGAGCTGAATGTCTGCTGGTTATTTCATGTGTTTGCAGTGAATCCGAGGATCATCACAGCTTTCTTCTGCAGAGGACAAGCTTCCTAAAGGAAGAGTCATCCAGTCGGTTCATGGAGAAATCATGTCGCAAAACACCCTTTGAAATGTAATGCTGTCAGAAACATGACTGTTATACAGCACACAGATGTGGGTCAGTGTATGAGACAGACACGTAATTCAAATACCATTTATTTTTTTTAAAGTATAATTTTACAGTGTGCTGGGTTTGTACAGTGCTCGAAGGCCGATCGAGGAATATTATCCATGCACGTTTCACAAAAAGAGCTTTAGAATTCAAACTAAATGAAACCCGAAAAAGCAAAAACAAAGCAGAAGGCAAAAGTCATTCTGATGAGACGTTTACAAAAATGGAGCAAAAGAACAAACAAAACGAAGCTTGTGAGATCCTCTCTGTCAAAGAGGAGGAAGTATTCTTAACAGATGGCCTGAGAAGGATGACCTGTAGTGCTAGTTAAGATGGTTTAACCCGCTCGCTATCCAGTTCAGTCTTTGTTAGGATGAGTTTTGGCAGATGTTTCGGGACAACCTTCAGCAAATCCACGTGGCGTCTAACGAATCAGATCTCCAAGGACACAATGATTTAACGAGCTCAAACGTGTCTAGGCTGCGTTCGTCAAAAGCATCGCTCATCTGCGCTGATCGTAAGCTCTAATGATGACTACGGTTCTACGATCAACGCAGGCTTACGATGTCCCGAGTGTTTCTGCGTGCTTTGGGTATTTACAAAATGTACCTTCTTATCGGAAAGCTAATAAAAAGTCAAGCTTGCATTTAAATGTTTGGTTTATTGATGGTTTATTAGTGGTGCAATGCTTCTGTTATTATACGTCTGTGCAGAAAAAGAAAGACTTCTTCAAGTGAAAACTTCACATGGCTAAAGCAGCTCCAGAATCCAGCCTCGCACCGTAAACAACGCTCGGCAAAAACAGGGCTCACAGAACTCTGTACATTAAATATCCTCTTAAAAATAACACAAGGACAAGGCCTTTGCATTCAAACGCTCAAACTCTTCTCAAATTCAACAAAATAACCTCTATAAAAGAAAACAGCAAAATAGAATATGGTGGGCTCGGAGGTCTTTTGCAGGGATTTTGGTATTCAGACAAAAGAGCCACACGTTATAAATCCAGTACAGCCGATGAATGACCTCCCTGCAGATCTCCCCGGATACAGAGCAGCGCGGCTGCATTTTCATTGGACAGGGACAGAGTGAGTGGGAGGAGCCAAGAGGCAGACTCAGATCTAGGGCAACTGAAATTCCATTCAATGGTGGCAAAATAAGACGAGTTCTTACACTTTCTAGCCCGATGACGATACGTATGACACATGGACTCGAGTGCCAGAGAGAGTGTAGTCTGTGAAGCGTATGGACGACAAGGTGGGCAGTTTCCAGTGCCGTCTAAATCAGTGGAGCGACACAGAGATGATCCAGAAACTCCGCGGAGAGGATGCAGCGATCATCCGGTCCAGAGACGCAACAACCCTCGGGTTTCCCTTTGTTCAGCTGCTGTGGTTTTCAGAGGATGATGATGATTATGATGATGATGGAGCTGGAGGGGGTCCTGATGTTTGCACACTATATATACAGCATCACATTCCTGCTTGCTCCGCTTCACACCGAGAGGAGCATGTCTGTGTCTGTCCAAACTGTCCCGGTCAGAGAGGACACCCACGTCCGCTCCAGGGTCATCATCACAGACAGATGTATGTGTCAGGAGAGGAGCCCGAGGAGAGGCGAGGGACTGCTACTCTTTAGTCTGGACCGGAGGGACCTCGTCGGCTCCTTCCCAGCTCTCTTGGGGCCTCTGCGGGGCCCGCTGCGGGTTGTTCATGTGCTGGGCGGCGGGGCCGGTGTAGGGCTGCCCGTGAGGCTGGTTATTCTGCTGCAGAGAGACAACACCAGTCAAGTCACCTTTATTTCTAGAACACTACAGACCGTGTCAAAGCAGCTTTACAGCGTCACATCAGAAAACAGTGTGTCGGTAATTCAGGAGCACAACAGGAAACACTAAAAAGGATTTTCCCCATTCTAGGCGTTACATGTTGTGATCCTGTATCTGATGAGTCTAGTGTGGCGGCGATGGAGATCTGTGCTGTGGTGTTAGGGTTAGTCGTTGTGTATCTGGAGCACTAGTGAGTGGACTTCACCTGCTGATACGGTGTTCCTGGAGAATGAGGATAGAGAGCAGTGTCCTCCGGCGGAGAAGAGTCGTGCTCGTCAGGGGCTTCCTGATCATCTGGCTCCTGACAGACAGACAAACAAACAAACAAACGTGTGTGGATCTAACAGAGAACACATGAACTGATGACACGTACACCTCGAATGCAAGTCACTGTGTGTTAGCAACTCCTAGTCTAATGCTAATTCAAGAAATAAGCCAGTTTCTCAAAGTTCTACACTGATTAATAGAGATGTAATGATATCAAAACCTCACGATATGATAATATCTTGATATGAAGTCACATCTAGTGAAATGCTGTAATCACCAGCCCATTAAAATGTTGGGAATGATGCAAATGTGAAAATAAGGCAGAACTGGTGTCTGTTGTGTTCGCAAACACGCACTAAAACTCAGAGCGCATGAAATAAAGGAGTTGACTGCATGGACTTTTTGTCTGGGAGACCTATGGTTTAATAAGGTCGTGAGAGACTGATAATCTGGTCAAGTACTGATGAGGAGGGCTCGAGGCGGCTCACCTCTTCAGGACAGAGCTCGCAGGCCTTGGACAGGGTCATTCGGGCGCTGTGAGAGCGCTCCAGGAAGTAGCCGTTGGACGTCTCGTTGCTCTGGACCGGAGGAGACCAGTTGTTGTAGCTGTACTGAGGGTTCCCCGTGTACGGCCTCCTCTCCAGCTCATCGCCCAGCCACTCCACGGCCCACGTCCACTTCCTCTTCAGATCCCCGTTACTCTGCCAGACAGGAACACCACACCACCATCTCAAACTAGAGCCGCACAACTTTCCCAACGTTCATAAATAAAATGTGGAATTAAATACTAAATTAAAACATAACTGAAAAATAAAAGTTTTCACATTTGATTGTGTATTTCAGCACCGTGTGACAGGATCACAGGCAGATGTGTTGGAGCAGAGCTCGGCTGTAAGCCAGTCACAGTGAGGTGTGAATGAACAGGTCCTCACCTGCAGGATCTGGTACGCCACAGAGCAGTTGGTGAAGAGTGCCACCATGCATTTAATGCACTGATACGCCCGTTTCTGATAATGGTTCTTGGAGCGCTGGATGGTGTCGAAGAGCCCGTCTCGGTCATCAGGAATGCCCTTCAAAACATTGTGGATCCTAAAGAGAGAAGCGATATGAGGACTGCGCTCTTGACACGAAGACGCTGTGATGGAGCAGATCAGAGACTCACCGGTGCGTCTGCCACGAGTCCTCGATCAGGAGGATCTGCAGCAGGAGATCCAGGTAAGGCCTCAGCTCATAGGTGTAGGAATACGCCACCTGACACAGAACACAGCGTCAACACTCATACTGGACATTACCCACAACCATAGCTAGACTGGACCAAACCAATACCAGTCCATCAACGGCGGTCTGAAACAGCTCAGTCACCAAAACAGCAAACCTTTACTTCAAGATGAAGAAAGGGCATAGATGAGTTTGAAAATAACAAAAGCACAATCTAAATTAGCTTACAGTACTCTATATGAAGCATAGAGCCATGGAGACACGCGTTTCTCAGAAAAATAGACAACACACCATTTTCAGCCTGGGTGAAGTTACTGTGAACATTAACAGCAGTCTGGGAGGAACAGAATAGAATTGAACAGGAAGCTATGTGACTTAGTGCTGAGTTTAAAACCCCGTCTGAATTCTCCTGCTCCATCTCGTGTCAAAAACACGAGGGGTCAGTGATCGAACCCGGAGAACTACCATCAGACCGCTACATGCTGGAGCTCCAGTGAACACTGACCTGCCAGAGCAGCTCACTGAGGACCGTGGAGGAGAACTGAGGGTTCTCCCAGCAGCAGAAGCGCAGCAGCTTCACCGTCTCCTCAGAGTTACTGCAGTCCTCGATGATCTTCTTCACATAGCTGGTCCGCACAAACAGGATTTCGGTCACCAGCTGCTGCAGGGGCATGATGGGAGTCGTCAGGCTGGGGTCTCCGTACGGATTGGCCAGAGGTAGATTACCTGAGAGAGGACAGGGAGCGAAAAGAGCAGAGACCCTGATGAAGGACTGGCCCTAGCAGTCCAGCAGAGGTAGTCCGTGACAAGCTTGATGGTCGATCAGTCGAACACAGATCTTCGTTCCAGGGTGAAAGGATGCTAGGGTAGTTAATGCTCACCATTAATGGAGGACTGCATGCGTGAGGACTCATCACAGCAGCGCACCAGCTGAGACACCACCGTGTAGAGTTTACCGAGCTCAGCGTACTGGTACTTGATGGGAGGCCCCGGGCCCTCGTCCAGCGCCACCAGCATGAACGTGGCTGGAACGCTTAGCTTGAGCAGCTGCGTCTTCTCGGCCAGACCTGAAGCACACACACGTACAATCATCCTCTGCATCCACATAAACCTGCGGAGACTCGCGCCAGACTAGCGCTTACCCAGATTAGCATACATGACGAAGAGGTTGAAGTACTGCTGAAGATGACGGCCGTGTTCGGAGACTTCTCTTCTCAGTAAGTTCAGCACTGACCGCAGCAGATGGTCACTCAGGGTCACGCTGTCACCGGCCTGCTCACAAAACACAGTAGTATATTTGTATTTACTGCCAGGTCAGCATCTTAAGCTATTTTCATGGCAAAAACAAAAAAATACAAGTATAACAAATATAATAATATCCAGCAAACAAACATTATACTACAGGAACATATGCTTGTCAATGCAGGGAGCAAACACATCTAAATATTGAGAAAATCTGTCCAGATGAAGTTCTGAGCAATGCATATCAAAAATGAATTGTAGGAAACAAACAAAACCCAGTAGTCCTTGGCTGACCTGAGTGGATGAGCTGGGCGAGGTGACCGGAGCGGGGCAGGGTCCGTCCTGCAGGGAGAAGTGTGCGATGAACACGATCAGTTTGGCAAAAGCTCCACGCACCTCGGCGCTCGGACACTCCAGCAGGTACTCGGAGAAGCGTGTGGGGAAGGCAAAGAGCACGTTGTGTGCAAACCAGCTGCGGACGTTCTTACTGTGACGCAAGAGGATGCAAAGAGCATCATACCTGAGAGAGAAACAACATGAGGAGACCGATCCGGTCAATCAGCTCTGCTGAAGCCCTCAACATCTTAAAAAACTCAAATTAAGTCCCTTAATTTCATGACTTTACTGTAGCGAGTGGATTCATCTAACAGTGCAGTCACTATCACTCACCAGTCACTAGCAGGGCCTCGGACCACTTTCTTTGTGTGGAATCCGGTGCTGAACAGAAATCTAGCAGCCAGCTGTATACTAATCATCGCGATCTCTTCTGCTTCTGGTAAAAGGTGATCTTGACCTAGAAAGAAGCATCTCAAAAGTTACGTTCAATTTCCAAAATAAAACATTCCTAATAATTTACTCACTCCTGTGTAATCCAAGATGTTCATGTCTTTATTTCTTAAGATGCAAAGACATTATATTTTTGAGGAAAACATTCCAGGATTTTTCTCCATATAGTGGACTCTTAGTCCCTCTATTATGGCTCTTTAAAGGTTGCTAATAGTTCTTAAAACACATCTTCAGATGCACCTGAACATCAGTGATGTAACCAGTTTCGGGTCTTTCAACATCCTCACCACGGCTGATCAGACCGCAACTTGTGTTCAGGTAGCAGTCTCTTAAAACAGGTTTAAATGTACGCAAGGTCAAAAAACACTTTAGTTTTCTCCAAAAATTGATTTAATTTGACCTCGTTTCTAAATGATTGGTAAACGACTCGTGTCAGAATCAGTCTGTCTAAACCCCGCCTCTCTGTGAGCCCTCACTGCTGTGATTGGTCAGATGGAGCAGTCCTTTATGATTGGTCTACCGCTACAGCGTGTGTCGCAAAACGAAACGAACATCAATAAATTATCCGATTTTATTTCTGCAAGTGAACTTATCGTTTAAGACAAACAGCAGCAGAAGACGGACCGCTGGATCGTCCAGTGAAGGATCTGATGTGTCTTGAAGACAGCACTCACCTGGAGGAGGGTTCAGGTAGACGCTGTTGCAGGTCAGCAGTTTCTTAACGAACTGAAAGTACTCGAGGCTGTACTGCATGCGGCTGTGCATGAACTGCACGTTCTGTTTGCGGACGCTGGCTTCGATGGACAGGGGCATCTTGGGCTGGTTGGTCCGGGCCGAGAGCGTCAGCTCAGAGATGTGCTTCAGCAGCTCTCCGTCGCCTCCTGCCGCGTCCATGCACTCGTAGAACAGAATATAGGCATTCCACCAGCGCTTCTGCCGGCGGTACGACATGCGCTTCATCATGTGATCAAACACCTCGCCCATGTACTCTCCGCCGAAGCACTGGTTCTTCATCTCCTCGTCATCGTCCATCTTACACTCTGTCACGTCTCCGTCGTCAAACTTGTACCAGCGGTCCTTCTGTCCGTCTCCGCCGCTGCCGTGCCGCTGGACGATGTAGGAGTAGTAGTGTCCGCCGCTGGCCTGCCCAGAGTGCACCAGAACACCCACGAGCCGGTACCGTGAGCCGTCCTTCGGATCCGACTCGGCTGGACAGTTCTCAGAGATGACCTGGCTCTCCGGCGGAGCCTCGTCCCCCTCCAGCTTGGCCACGCCGGCCACCGTGTAGGGCTCCATGTCCAGCTCGCGAGGGAACTCAAAGTAATCGTTGAACTTGATGGCACACTCGCGCTCCCAGTCGTAGTCGAAGCGCTTGAGCTGGATGGCCAGCACCGGCGGGAGCTTCTTGATGAGCAGACGCTTCACGGTGTCCACCTGAACACAAACCAGAGCTCAGCGACCAGCCTGAACAACCTCCACCGGACAGGATCTGCTGAACAACACTCACCTTTTTGTTGCACTTTTCACAGTGGTACGCATTGGCTCCTTCCAGAAGATCTCCTTTGACGTACTGCTCTAATGAGTCCAGGAGATTTTGGTGGTTTCTGATGTCAACATTCAGCGTTGTGAAGGATTCCTCACACTCATACCTACGAAACACACACAACACACGTGTACAGACCGGAGGTAACAGACCATAATCGATCATAGCCTACTGATGTCATCAGCATATGAGCTTGTCACGCTACAGTTAAAATGGTGGAGGAAGGCAAAACAACAAAGTGAGTATAAAAAATGAAAAATGCACACAATATTTTTAAAATGTTATAAAAAAATAAAATAAAATATATATATAATATAATAATTACATGATATTTTGCTGAGTGTGTTATTGTGCACAAATACTAACATAAGCATAATACTGGTATATTTTAAATGTGAGTTTTAAGTGAGTCATGGTGTTTGAACCGAATCACATAAATAAATGATTCATTCAAATACGAATCATGACATCATAATGGAATTGAGTCGTGCAACCAGTGATGATCATTCGACTAAAACACAGTTCAGGATTCTCAGAATGACTGACAGTCACTCACTCACCGGTGAGGACAACCCTGACAGATCTTCTGGTCTGCGAACGAGCCGCCCAAGATCCTGCTGAGCATGCTGGGATGCCCGAGTGCTTTCAGAGCCTCGTCCAGACTGTCCACCAGAGAATTGAAGAACTCCAGCGCGTCGTGCTGCTCTCTCAGATTGACCGGTTCACCCCATAACCTGCGGGAACGTTTGAAACACAGACGTCTTACTTCACAGGGATTACAGAAGCACTTCTGAGACACGAGCAGCCCTAACAGAAATTTGGTCGAACCAACAGATAGGCCTCAAATATAATTTTGAAACATGACTGTACCTGAACTGCTTCCAGAAGCCTCTGGGCACGTAGTACTGCAGCCGGGACGCGGCGAGGTGACCGAAGATGACCTGCAGGTGCCGCAGCACTCCGATGTTGTACTCCTTACGGTCCTCGGCCTTATTGAGAGAGGGCTTGTCATCAAACTGCTGATGATAACTGAACACATCATCCCTGGGGTCCACATTACTCTGCAGCACAATGATGTACATTCAGACGCCTTCAAACCTACTTCCTCTCTGCTACGAGTAGAGCCGGGAACCATTTTAACTTCATCAATTACAATTCTGCTTATCGAGAACTAAAAATGACTTCTTTAATTTAATTACATAATCAGTCAGTGTTCAGAAACCAAAAGACAATTTTGAACAGCCCCTTTTGACCGCTACAAAATAAAAGATGCTCACACAGGAACTGATAAACAGAACTATGGAACAAATATCAGATTCCTGAGCTGAAGGATCTGATTCAGGAACCTATTCACAGCCCTGGCTAAGGGTTTTCAGTACGGTCGAGCAACACGTGTGTGTGTGTGTGAGTGCGTTTCACCTCGTTGTCCTGTTTTTCATCTCCGGACATGTCGTCGTCGATGTCGCTGCCAGTGCCCTCGATGGCCAGGATGCCGTTGCGGATCGGTGGGATCATGTACAGCTGCTGGATCACAGAGTTCATGTAGCACGTGGCTCCGGCATTCTTTAGACCCACAAACCCTTTGTTCGGCCGCGGTCCGACCGGAGGAAGATATTCCCACTCACTGAGCGCCTCGCAGCCTGAGACCAGATGCACACGGAGCACATTATGAGCCTCTCGTTCATTAAACAGAAGCACAGCGAGTGTAGTAAGTCAGTACCTAGGTAATACATGTCCGCGAGTGTGTCGACGATCTGTTTGAGGTTCCGGACGCAGCCGACGGCGAGGGCCACCAGCAGCTCGAAGCCAGCGTTTATGGACGCAGGACTGCTGCAAACGGGAATGGCCTGCTCCGCCGGGAACTCTCCGCTCTTCACGTACTGCAGATAAACGTTAGACGCTGGGAAGATGAAGTCATCTATCAGCTCCTGCGAGGCACAGACAGCACAGCGTCCTTTACACAACAGGGCAGGAGGATATATACTGCGAAGTTACTCACCATCATTTAAAGAGATTCTTATGTTAACTGATAGAGGATCAAGTAAACTTCACAAAGAGCAGCTTTGGAAAGAAATATTTAATTTAACAAACTTTTATTTGTAATAAATTGTCAATGGCTGTACTAAAAATGTCAGGCTGCAGCAGTCTAACAAACTTTGGAACATAAGGAAACATCTCAGTATTGTTTGTTGACAGAGTGAATGCCACTGGGAACCAAAACAACTTTGTTATTTCTTCAAAATACCTTCCTTTATGTTTTATGTCAGGTCTGAAACAACATGAGGGTCATTGATGGCACAATTGTTTTTTAAGGGGACGTGAATTCATTCAGAAACCTCGGAGAATCACGAACACTGCTGTGGCTGTAAAGATAATATTTTCTCTGCTAAATTGAGCACAAACCGACAATATTATGTTTAAAATTAGTGCTGCACGATCAATCATATCGCAATCGCGATGTCAGCCAAGACATTAATTCCTGCGTTCACACCAGACGTGAATGAAGCGTTTAAGCGCGAGTGATTAACATGTTAAGTCAATGCAAAGACGCAATTAGACATCCTATAGTGTGATTCGCGCGAATTAAGCTGTGCATTAAAACACGGTTTTACACTGCACACATAAGCAGCGCGGAAGCGGCACGTACACAGAGCAGGAGAGCGCGCGCTAGTTGTGCTTTCATTCTGCCAGCTTGTACTGCAGGAGGCTGAAGACAAGCATCTTTCTGTCATCTTTCAGCGTTCTTCTTGAATTATGTAATTTCTCTGCACCTGCTACGTGCTGCTGCACCGCCCCTGTGTGCTCTCATCCGTAAACATGGGTGCCGAAAAAAATATGCGCTGCTTACGCCCAGCTGACGCGTGCAGTGTGAAACCGGCGGAAACTGGACATGTTCAAGCGTCCAATGTCATGCGAATAGCGGGATATATTCGCCCAAGTCGTCTCAGGTGTGAACGCACTTTTAGCAAAGAGGGATTCGAGGAAATGATTGGCACACTGGACAAGAGATACCAAAAGAAATATACTACATAAGTATATGTTACATCCTGCTAAAATGTTTAGGGACAACATGTAAAAATATTAAAATGGGTATTTGTTTTATTTATCTGTACTTTTGACTTTTTAATTTTATTTTAATGTTAATGTAAAGATGTAACTTATTTAATTTTGTACAATTTAATTTGTATTAGTTGTTGCTGGATTGCACAGTATACTGTATCTCAGTTGAGAAATACAGATCTCAGCATTATTAGTGATCTGTGTGTGCATTTTCCTTTGATAACAAGCAAGTTCAGTCAAGCTACTTATATATCGTATCGCAAATAGCAATTTTGACCTTAATAATCGCAATGTGACATTTTTCCCAAACCGTGCAGCCCTAATTAAAATGTAACAATATTAAGTATATTGCCGAACTGTTGTATAAAGTCACATTTAAACTGTGATATTCAGGACAAAACCATCCCTCGTGTGACAGACAGCCCTAGAATAAACAACTGAGAGCATAGATTGCTCACCTTTATCAGATTAGTGCCTCCTTTCTCACAGCCGATGTAGAACTTCTTCTCCGGTGTCTGAAAGGCAAGCAGCTCTTTGGTGACCCCCAGATGACCCTCGAGAATAGTCTCTTCTACGCCCGTCTCTCCGGTCCTCCTCACCTCATCCTAAACGTCCATGAAAACCAGAGGAAAGAGAATTAATCCAGGCTCGTCCTGCTGTGGCGTCTGGAGCCGGAGCGCTGAGGACTCACCCGGATCCTCTTGAGCCAGTCGATCTCGTTGTTCAGCAGCACCTCGGCGTTGGGCAGGTTTATGTTGCTGTTGTAAGCGTAGTTGAGTAAGTGCCGCAGGAGCGTGAAGTAATCTCCTGCGTGCTTCGCTCGTTCTTTAGCTGTACTCTGAAAGAGCAGCAAACAGTTATCACATGGCTAGCATCTGACGGACTCAAACGTGAGCGCTGTGTGCTGTACTCACTCCCAGAACAGTGAAGAGGAGGGTGATGAAGAACAGGAGCGGTCTGTGTCCCATACAGCACCTGGTGGCCATCAGGAAGAACTGCTCCTGAGCCATCTGACGCACCGCTCTGAAAACACAGCAGAACTCACATATAGCGTTAGTCGTCATGATAAACAGCCTCAGCTTCATTAATGCTCTGATAATCCAATGACCCTGTTGTATTTTAAATGCACTAAATCTTTCAGTCTTCAGACCACATAAACTCATGCCATGATCATTTAACACTAATAAACTCTTGTTCGTTTCCCTGGAGCACAGCAGCAGTCATCAGCAGCGCAGCTACATTTGTAGCAATACTCTGTACAGGTCAAAATGATAAATGTTTCTTTTACGGCAGAAATAAATTGGCTATTATGTAAAGATCAGGTTCCATGAAGATATTTAGTAAACATATCAAAAGGTCACTTTTTGAGCCGCGTGTTTCTGCTCTTCAGCTCACTGCTGTGAATGCATTTTATGTTCAGTGAATACGCTGGAGAGCGCGTGCTTCAGTCCATACTTGCTCTGGCAGTGCAGCAGCAGGTCGATGATGAAGATCTGCCAGGCTTTCTCTTTGCTGAGCGTGTCCAGGGCCGTAGGGAGCAGAGCGAAGCACAAGGTCATGACCTCCAGCGCCTCGCAGCACACCTGCTCATCCTCTGCGTCCGGCTCGTTACCCGCGTTAGTCTGCAGGAACACCGATGCAGGGATAAACACAGTAAATATGAACTGCTGAATTGAATATTACGCATTCACAAAAATCTAAACAGTAAAATCTATTTATGTGTTATTTAATTAATATAATAACGTATTGATTATTGTTTAAATACAACAATTTCACTTTTAACATTAAAAATGGCTTCAGGGCTGAACTGTGAAGCTTCTTTGTGAAAACGTCTGAACTACAAATCATGCTTTTTACATAGACATTGTTAGCGTCGCATGATATTCATGTAATCTGTCTTAAGTTTGATCTTAAAAGCCCAGCGGAGGCATGAACATGCCTTCTCGTAGATCTTGCTGATCTCTTCGTTGGAGCTGAAGACCAGATGCACCATCCCACAGCCCGAAGCCCAAACGATCTTCTGCATGGCGCGGATCACGCTGATGTCTGGGATGTACTTTGAGGTCTGGAAGAAGTTCTGTATAATGAAGGAAAGCAGCATGATTAAGAACAGCAGGCCTCACACAACGACTGTAAAGCAGTGATGGTCAGAACCTCGTCAGAGATCTGCTGGGCGAGCCGGATGGACACGTTACGCAGCATACACTCGGAGGCAGGGTTGGGAATACTCTGGAGAGCGTTCTGGAGCACCAGAGCCTGCTCGTGGGTCGCCTGATTGATCTGGAGCACAAACACACTCACGTCACCGGAAAGAAACACGAGCGAGTCTCTAATCCAGTCAGAAGCAGAGGCTCACCGGAGACGCAGGGCTGGTTCCCTCCACCAGCGGCTGACAGGCCTCCGCCACGGCCTTCACGTGTCCGAAGCCCACGCCGGTCAGCAGCAGCTTGGAGATCTTCAGGGCGTTCAGGTAAGCTCCGCGCCGCGTCTCCATGTCTGCGCTGGGAAGGAAGTTGTTCCTGGTGAGCATGCCCAGGACCAGAGGGAGGCCGCCGCTCTTCAGGAAGTTGTACTGGAAGTCACTGGCATCATCTCCCAGAGTTCCACTGGCCGGCATCAGCAGGGCGTACACCACCTGAGAGCAGGAACACACCTTAGTGCTGCAACACTCCGAGAACAAACATAATATTACTGGAAACATTCTGTTCTGATTGAGATTTAGAAAAAAAAAAAAAAAGAAAAGAAAAGAAAAAACATTGTGATTATATTATATTGTACTGATATATATATATTTATATAGTATAATATGTAATAATCATTTAACGGATAATATGCTGTAATATAAAATAACTAATTATTACAACTAAATAAACATAAATCAATTACAAATTTATAATAATAATACTACTCTAACATTGCTACTACAAAAATGTATATATATTATAATTACTAGGTCTTTCCTCGCCAGTCACTTCCAGCATTGTTGCTGATTTTCATGATGATTTGGCACCCAGAATATATGTTTATGAACATCTTCAAGTGCCCCTATTATGCCTTTTCAAATATGATCATTCCTGCAGTGTGTCGTGAAGCTGTGTGTGAACATAAACTACCTGTAAAGTTGTGACGCGACAGTGCACGATAAATAAAGTTATTGTCTATGTAGGATTACAAATGTAAGAATCAGTCTTAGATCTGCTGATCTTACATCCCAAAATAACATCATATTAGAAACTAAGGTGAAGTACATTACATGTAGGATTTAAAGTAAAGGTGTTAACATGAACAGTTTGCAGCCAGAGGTGCAGTTCCTGTCCTGCCAGTTCCCGTGCTCTATTGTAAGTCAAATGAGGTTGATTACTGAGACTTTTGCTTTGTCACCTTTTGTTTGTGACAGCATTTGGTGCTTTTTGCTCTAGTATTTGATTGGCTATGTTGATTGGATCAGGACTGGTGTACTGCGGGAAGTTTGCCAAACCTGAATACTTAATATGCGTTCTTTGTCTCAACTGTCTCCACCTCTATGTAACTCCTCCCCCTTGAAACCTATATGAATTGTAATGTAACACTGCCTTAAGTTCCAAAGTGTCTCACTGGTCTCTCTGAAAGCAGTTTCACAACATCTATCAAAAAACAGAGTCGGCTCACATTCGCCTAAACGAGCCGTCAGCAATTCGAATCTTTTTCTGTTGCGCCACACGTCAAAAAGTAACATATTTGCATAATGTCCGCCCACGTTCTACGTCGAGAACAACATTTGAAGAAGTTATGGTAATGGGCGTTTCGTTTTGCTGTAGCGGTAGACCAATCATAAAGGACTGCTCCATCTGACCAATCACAGCAGTGAGGGCTCACTCTTCGAACTGCTTCACACGAGTCGTTTACCAGTCATTTAGAAACGGGGTAAAATTAAATCTATTTTTTGGAGAAAACTAAAGTGTTTTTTGACCTTGCGTACATGTAAACCTGTTTTAAGAAACAATTTAAGCCACCTTTAAAGAGCCATAATAGAGGCACTTTAACATTAGCAATACAACTAAATAAATATCAGACCCTCTACTTTCAAACTATTTTTTTTCTACCTTCAAGCATTGTTTTGTATTTTTCTTACACTTGAATTTAGGTAGGTTTCATAAAAAAGGCCTGCATCACTTTCTGGATCCACATCTCATTCTGTAACATTAGGCAGTTATCATTTATATGCGGTGTTAATATTTTTCGTATGCATATGCTAATTTATGAGATCACTGGTTTCTGCCTGTTTTTGATCAGCGCTTTCCAGACGCAATCAGGACACGTGTGATAGCGCCCCCTAGAGCAGAAAAATTCCATGTTTGGCAGGGAAAAAGTTGACATTATTTTTCAGTATTATATAATTTTACTATAAAATAAAATAATTTGTTTTAATTTTAGTTAATTTTCAGACCCTTTGACATACAAAAGATGCAGAATCCCTTAAAGCTTCTCTTGTCTAAAGCCATGCTGCAATTTCAGTTTTATTTTGATTTATCGTGCAGGAACACCAGCTTCGCTCCGGAGCACACGTGTCTGCTACTATCGAGCGTAGAGCAGTCTGAAGATACCTCGGTCAGGTACAGCACTTGAGAAGCAGACGGGCCAAAGAAGCGTGAATCCAGAGTAGGACTCAGGCTGTTCTCTCCCAGCTTAGCGTGATCCAAACATATGGCCCGCAGGTTCTCCACCGTAGTGTTATCTGTGAACACAAACACACACTTCAGTGATCTTCAGAGCAGAGCTGCTGTCTCGGAGCCGGACGTCTCCGCCTCTGATGATACCTGGAGGCATGAGCTTCATCAGCACTCGAGCTCCGTCCCGGAGCAAGGGCATGTTCAGGGTGCAGCCCAGATCAGCGATCTGCCACAGGAAGGAAATATAGCGCAGGTGCAGAGACATGATCTGAGGAGAGAGGAGAACTCTGGGATTACAGTCTGACCCACACCAATAAACACAAACAATAACTGCCTTGTATCCTATATACAGGAATATAATATATTCAAATTAATATTTGATCCCTTTTTTCCTTCAGAATTGTGATCTCTATTTGACGGCTCAGACTGAGGTCATCATATGAAGCAGAAGCTCATTCTCACCACTCCAGGTAGGCAGCTCTCCACCTCAGGGTTCGGCCCGTCGCTGTAGTGGTTCGGGTGATTTCCGGGTGAGCCGGTGGATGAGTCGGACGAGCTGTCGGGGCTGGACGGCATGTTAGCGCTGACCTGTGTGAGCTTCGCTGTGATGAGCTAGAGAAAGAGAACACCAGCATCTCATCTCTGGACACATCTCCTCAAAATACCAATATATACCTGGAGTGTAAAGCATTTATACTGAAACGTTTCAGTATGGGTCTGTGAATTCAGTACACATGAGCCGAACAAAGAGTTACAATCTTTCAGAAAATTCAAAGAATAAAAGCTCTTTGATGTACAGAAGCCTCAGTTTCTCCTGGTTCTAGTTTAGCATCACACACACATACACACACACAGTGTCCAGCTCACAGTTTTATCTTTGAGGTTGAGCTGTCCGATCAGCCGGCGGTCATCAGCGGGGTCCACCATCTCTCCTCCGATGAACAGCTCTACTTTGGTGTGTGTGCTGTTAGCTTTGATGCGTGACAGGATCCCTCGCCTCACCGAGCCGATGGTGTCGTTGGTGTGGGACCAGATGTCCAGGTCATCCACCTGACGGCCCTGATTAGGAAACCTGACCACCAGCGTGATGTGCTTTCCTCGGAACGCCCTGAACACAGGAAACACTTCAGACCTTCCTACTGTGTGTGACTTCACCTCATCTGTTCTCTACGCGCATCTTATAGATCACGTGCTGAAGAACTCATGTGCGCAGATTTCATGTTTAAAAAATGTTTTGACCTGGTTAAATTAGTGTGACCCGTGGTGGCTTGTTTCGAGCAACAGACAGAATAAAAGTAAAAAATACAGATTTTGATAGAATTTCAGGTTCACAAAAATCCCTTGAGCCCTCGTTTAGCAATCCCAATGCTCCAAACACTAATAAAACATCTAAAACTATCTTTATTTGCATGTTTTTTGAGAAGAATATTATTTTGTCTACTCCATGTGCTGCCACTGAGCTAACAGCGCACATGATTACAGATGCATAAACGATACATCGGTTGACCTCGGATCACAACACAGAATAAAACGGTAAGCCCAAGGAAGCTGCGTTTACCGTGAATTTATAACAGCTAAGGGGCAGGATGCACGGAGGTTTATTGCTTTTATAAAACGGTTATTCTCATCTCGTTGTTTTGTTTGTTCTGAAACTCCTGAGCTTAGTCTATCACAGTATTTCTGTATAATTCTCTTAACTGTGTTCACAAACGACAGCAGAGAACGAACCACATTTACTGTGCTTCATCTGCTCTGAGACTAGGGCTGGGCGATATACATGGCACGATCTATTATGCGCATCTGGTCAGTAAAGCCGGTTCTTTGGTTAGTGTTAAATCTCCATCAGCTGTTTTCCAAAGGAACGCCAGCTTATGAACAGAGCCGTAGATCACTGACAAGCTACGCGTTGAGTTTCGCGGGTGATTCAATGGCGCAGCTTCTCAGTGATCTACGGCTCTGTTCATAAACTGGCGGTCCTTTGGAAAACAGCTGATGGAGATTTACCGCTAATCAAAGAACCGGCTTTACTGACCAGATGCGCATAATACAGCGTTTGATGATGATCGCTAAGCTCTATCTGACACGCAGTAAATGATCATATATGAACATTATTATATTCAGTGGCTTTTATTAGATGTCTAGTTTATCAGGAAGTGAGGATTTTGTTCTCCTCGACTCGTCGGGATGAGTGTTTAATCTCTAATGCTTCAGTGTTTCTGTAGATGTGAGCTCAGCTGGTGACTGAGGGTCAGCGCACCTGGACATGGGCAGGATGGACCTCTCCTCGTGGTAGTCGCTGTCACACTCGTTGATGTACTCTCTGAGAACGGTCAGAACCCGCACCATGCGTATGGCCTCCTGCCGGGCACAGTTAATGCTGTCCTTATCTCCGTCCAGAACACACAGCGTGTCGTACGAGGCTTTGAGCCGGTCGAAACACGACTGGATGAAGTCCTCGTGGATCTCTACCTGTGAAAGAGAACCGCAGCCCATCAGACCTGATTTAGCAATGTGCTAGCGGTCAGCGAGGAAGACCGGCTCACCTGATTCACTTGTAGCTTTGGTCCCAGGTTGGTGTAGATCTCTTTCAGCAGGTCTATGGCCCGAGTGGCGATGTCATCGCTGCCTTGAATCACGACCTGTGGAGAGAAATCGGACCAGACGACGTCAAATCTGGATATTTTTTGGCTTTCATGCACAACAAACGAGCTGCACTGCCAACATTATTTTCCAGCTTAGATTTGTTGTCTTGTTTTCAGAAGTCAAGAAATCAAGTTTAAATTATAGTCTTGTTTCTGGAAAAACCGAGTACATTGTTTTTGCTCGAAACAATCAAGATAATCTGGTCAGCAAAATAATATTACTTTAAAAAGAAAACAAGATTTTTTTTGAGCAAAAACTTACTTTATTGCACAAAATCTGGGCAATTCTTCAGATATTAGGAATTTATTTGAATGCATCTTTTTAATGGAGGTTTTACAATAAAATATTAGCATTATAAATACATTTACGTTACACCAGTAGGGTTGGGAATCAGAAACCAATTCCAATTCCAAAATCAAATACTTTAAAATTAATGTTTTAATTCCGCCCAGAAATTAAACGTTTTGTAAAAAGAAACAGAATAAATGTGTTTGAAATCTAAATATCTGATACTCTACGAATCGCTAATCAGAATCAGATGGAACTCAAATGATACCCAGCCCTCACGGCAGAGGTTTAGAGAAGCAGCGTTTACCCTCCAGAGGTAGTCGAGTCCGATCAGCTCCAGGTCGTCCATCATGTACGCCCGGCGTTTGGCCACCAGCTTGGCCTCTCTGCAGTTGACGGCTTTGAAGAAGCGCTCGAAGCACTTCATGCCGTTCTCGGTCAGCAGCGTAGGGTCCAGCTGAAGCACGTTGTTCTCAAAGAAGTCCTTGTTGATGTCCGGGTCCAGATCCGGCTCGTCACCCATCAGCTTGGAGTACCACTTAAAGCAGGCCTCGCGGTCGCACAGAAACACGGCGTTCTCCGCCAGACACTTCCAGATCTGCTTGGCCTGCGGAGCGCAAAGCCACAGCTGACCGTCCTTCAGCAGAAACCTGGACACGAACACAAACTCCTTAATATTCTGCATCAAACTACGCAAAAACTCCACCCTGAATACTGATATACTGTCAAAACTGAAATGACTCAAGGAGCAGATACAATTTGATATGTTTTACTAGTGTGTGCAGGACTCTATAGTTCATTTGTTTAAGTCAGGACAGCCAAACTGTGACATATTAAAACCAAACATTCTTCATACGGTGGACTAGCAGTGGAATTTCCCATCAAAAATCATTCAGACACCTTGACCTGAGCATGTTTTGCTTCAGTGTTGTTCTTTAATCGCTAATGCAGTCTTTTTCCACCACAGACTGAACACAATGAAGCATGTCTGGGTGACTGGTTGAGCTAAATGTGTTTAATGTAATTGTCTTCTTATGTTTAACAGCTATTCATGACATACCTTTCTATCAAAGTTATCACGATGAATTCATTCTGACACAGTTAGTAGCATTATGAAATGTTGAGCATTGGTTTGTGTGGATCGTCAAAATGTCAAAGGAGAATATAAATGGCTTATGTGAGTCTGGAGCTCAAACCCAGTCATAACAGCACAGCTGTATTTGTAGAAATAGACACACAATACATCGTATGGGCCAAAAATCATTAGGATATTAATTAAAGATCATGTTAATGAAGACATTTAGTGAATTTCCTATCATAAATATATCAAAACTTTTAATATCTATAATATGCATTTTTTGATATATAAATATATTCAGATTCTTATCTCAGCCGAATATTTTCCTCTCCTAACAAACCAGACATCAAACGGAAAGTGAGATAAAGACGTCCCTGACCTCAGGAAATTGAGTCTCTCCTGAACTTCCTGTACGTGGCTGTACCGGCTTCCCGCTCGAACCGTCTGAGGATCAAACCCTTGATGCTCTGAGCCAAAGAATGACAGAGAAAGTTGTCTTTCATGTACAGCATAACAGGAAGCAGAGCAGTGCAGAGACACACACCTTTGGAGAAGAGCCTCATGGTCTCCATGTACGCCGACAGGTTCTCGGCCACCAGCGTGACCAGAGCGTGATTGTGCTGGAGCTGGTTGATCAGATCGTGACGGTAGAAGACATGAGGACTCCTCTGCGTCTGACTGCACCAGAGAGGAGGATTAATCACACGCTGCCAACAGAAGATCTCACAGACACCTGCTCGAGACTCACCTGAGGTTCTGAGGAGCTTCTCCAAACAAGCTGCAGATCTCTCTGATCTGCTTCAGAGCTGGAATCACCCACTTATCATTGGTCCGAAGCTCCTCGATGAAGCGGTCGATCCACTGCATCTTCTGTGTGTCGCGGTCCTGTGAGACGGAAAAAACAAACCCGCCGGTGAGTGACAGCGCTAGGGCTGGGAATCGGTTCATTGCACACAGGTGCATGATGGGAAGGGATGCACTCAATCGGAGACCTGCGAGCAGCTGTAGTCCAGGATCTTGATGTGTGCACTCAGAGCTTGGTCCATGATGTCCACAGGGACGTCATCACTGTGAGCCAGGTTCCACAGCAGGTTGAGCACTTTATGAGCCATCACTCCGTCCTTATCATCCTCCGCCAGCCTCCTGATCAGCTCCAGGAGCTTCTCCCGCTGCTTCTTACCAGCGTTCGTCCAGCTGGCCTGCATCAGAACACAGAGTTATCTCAGCATCCGCGTTACAGTCCTGGCCAGAATCATCAGCTAAAACATGGCTCTAAATGACTTATTTCTATCTTCTGCTGTAGATCTGCAGATAGAAACAACTGATTTAAAGCTAGTTTTAGCAGCTGATTCTGATTCCGATGGTTCTGTCCAGCGCTGACGAGTGTTTTGCCGGAGGCTCACCTTGAAGCAGTCGAACAGATGATCCAGCTGCTCCGGGGAAAAATCCCACGCTAGCTTGGCCAAAAGATCGTGGACGTTTTTGACAATCGCTTCGTGTTTACCAGCCTGAGAAAACAAAGGACAGTAAAAACACACCTCACTGGTCTACAACAGACCTCAGACTGAGAGCACACCAAACGTTACACATGTCCTTCTCTCTGGACACCTAACACTTTTCAAACACAGAACTGGAAGAGAACGGAGCCGAGTTTTCTCCAGAGCTGATTATAGACTACCGCGCTGCTTTACAGCAGAAAAGAATTTCATTTGCATTATTGAAACACTGTTTTTCTGTTTATCACTATAAACTGAATCCTTTCTGGCACCAGAACACTTTTCCGTCAGGTAATCATGCAGAAAAAGGTTCTGTCAGCAGGAAGTTTTCCCAGCAGTAACAAGAAAGTAGAGAAACACTGAACGGACTAACATCAGTGGGATCACAGGCTGGTTAACTGGTGTAAGTGTAACTAGTTAGGCTAGTCGTGTGGCTGCGGAGATGAACCTGAGCTGCCCAGATGTTGTCCAGGTCCTGCAGGGTCAGAGCTTTCTCTTTAATGACGAAGCGCAGGATCTTCTCCAGCTTCTCCACATACTGCGGCTGGTGCAGACTGTCCCTCAGAACGATGGACAGAATATTGTTCTGCTGAATCCATTCCTGACACAAACGACATCATCAGCACTTCCTGTAGCAGCCATGAGTGAGTGCAGGAAGTGTCTAACAGATACACTCCACACACTCTAATACTGTATAAACTATGTGCTATTGTCCTACACTACCCCCTTAGAGGAAACTTGGTATTTTAGATATAGAGTGATAATAAAGAGACTTTCATGCAGGATGGTCATTTATGACCAGAAATAGCAAATTAGGTGTATTTTTAGCACAAACAGGTTAAATGTGCTGGTGCTTACGACACTGTTGAGGGTCATGTTTCAGGTCAGACTGATTGTGATTCTTACAGCCATTCTCTCGGCGGTCAGCCACTCCTCTTCCTCCGGGTTCCCGTGCCGGTGAGTGTAATACGACACGCTCGAGATCACCTTGTTCACTTCGTTCAGTGCATTCATTTTCCCGTTAAACGAAGAAATCTGCAACAACCTGTAAAACAGACGAGGGCAGATCAGACTAGTCACCACATCAGATCAACAACTAACCCACAAACCACTGCTTACCGCAGGATCATTTTTAATCTGAAGATTTCCAGGTTCTTGACGGTTTCCTCTTGTCCTGGAACTCTAGACGCCAGGTTCTTCAAGGACTTTATGATCATGGACAGAGCATCATTCTTGGCCTCGTTCTTGGCCTCCTTCTTCAGCTCCTCGTCTGTGAGGTTCTCCAGGAACTGTGGGACCATCTCGATTACGGGTAAGAAGAACTTCTTCACCGTGTGCAAAGTCAAGAACTCGTAGCATTGGCCGAAAGGTCTGGAAGATAATGTAGAAATGAGGAGACTCTGGAGAAGCTCAATGTGTGTTTAGTAAACAGGCATGGATCTGATGGACATACTTGATGAGGGCTGCGATGATCTGCACGTTCAGAGCCTGGCCGCTCATGAAGCGATCGTGCAGAATCTGGAAACCGTTTAGTGTCCCAAACTTATTGACGAGGTCCACCAGCCAACCCTGAACCAGAGACACCGAAGACAAGGTCACGACCAAACCACACCACACACGGTCATATCATCATGTCTTCTTTTAAAGGGGTCATGAACTGCCTCTGATTCTTGTGCTGTACTGTTCTCTAATGTTAGCAGTAGGGCTGGGGGTAAGCGATTATTTTTAAAACGATTATTCTGGCAATTATTTTTTCCAATAGTCAACTATTCTAATGACTAATTAGATGATTTAACTAACTATTATTTTTCTGTTGCATGATAAAAAAAAACCCATAAAATCACTAATTGCCCCTAACGATTAAATAGATTACTTTATTATACAAAAGTATCCAAAGCCAAACATCTTCTGCTTAAAACAAAATTATGAACGAATAGGTTACTCTCGTCGAGTACTGCGTCTGCTAAGACGCTATGGGAACAACGTACTGTAAAATCAGTGGGCGGGGTCAAAAGGCAGCTATGTAGAATCGGTGGGTGGGGCTAAAAGGCAGCTATGTAGAATCGGTGGGCGGGGCCAAAAACAGCTATGTAGAATCGGTGGGCGGGGCCAAAAACAGCTATGTAGAATCGGTGGGCGGGGCCAAAAACAGCTATGTAGAATCGGAGAATTGGTGGATGGAAAAAAAACAGCTATGTAGAATAGGGGGCGGGGCTAATCAGGCAGTTATGAGGATTTAATGGGCGTGGTTAATCAGGCAAGCATGCGCTGATGATCTTCTGTGCAGGCAGGGTTCATCCACACTATGATATCAGAGTGGCACATTCCACTAGCTGTGATTTTGGCTGACTGCCTTCAATATAAGCCGTTTTTAGACTAACCACTGTTTTTATAGCACAATGACCTCATGTAGGCCAAAAGATCAAGGGAATCTTGTTTTCTCATATCATGACCCCTTTAAATATTACTCCTTAATTAGACACTGTCACATGTTATTACACCAGTAACTATGCTCTTAAGTGGAGGTTCATTTGTGTTTGATCGTTTTTCAATCTGTGTTTCATTGCAATGGCCTGAATCTGAATCTGAGCTGTGCCTCATCCGATCTGAACTGGACCGCCTGTGATTGTTGAATAGACAGTGTTTAACCAGTTACTGATGGGTAAGACCGACACCGGCAGACTGGGCTGTGACTGTGAGACCAGAAGCAGAGCTGTACCTTCGGGGAGCGTGGGTCGGGCGGCCGGGCGAACAGCTCATCATCAGCAAGCTGTGTTCCTGCAGGAACGCTCTCAGACGGACGCGTGCCGTTGTAGATGTGGAACTTGCAGTGCGGGTTCATGGCCATGGCCAGCAGTTCCAGCAGAGGGAACCAATCCTGAGCCAGCTTGACCACGCAGAGCTCCACCAGACGGTGGGTGTTGTTGATGATGCACCTCTGCAACGGGACGAGAGAGACACATCAGCATCAGGGAGACGTCTGAAGCGTGCGATCACACAGACTCAGACTCACGTGGATCTCAAACTTCCAGCCGCTCACGGCCTCATCTGTCAGGATCTTAGTGAATGAGATGGTCAGGCCGTCGCGGAAGAACCTCTGGCATGCCTCGCACCGCACGTCGAGCCCTGAACACCACAGACAGCAGAGAACACAGAGAATCTCGTTAGTGAAGCAGTTAGTAGCTCATCTACATCCCCTGCTTTCAGATTTCACTTCACTGATGAGATACACACAAACAACTGCTTTCTTAAGCGCAGATGAATTATGAAATCTGAGAAATCATTTCTGATACTGACAGCTGTTTTAAAAGTTCATTATAATGACAACTACTTGTAATAAATGCTGAAAGTACCACAATATAAAATATGTTTTATTTTATAACGTCAGTCGAGTGTTTGAAATAAACCCTTCTGTGGGATGATGTGGCACACAACATATTTCCTAGTCTTCTAAGCCGTTATGAAGGCTATGTCAATTTGCATTGCATTATTATAATGAAAACTCAGATACATCATATACTGTCACAGTGATGTGTTGATTAGTCTAGGCTGAATCAGTGAAGGCTGTTAAATCTTAGAGATAGCCTGGACTTCACTGAAAGAAGCACAGGACTATCACTGCTTCTGACCAATCATGATTGTGAATTCATTTCAATCTATAGGGAAGCCTGATCCCATCCGCCTCCGATCGATCATCTGTGACATCTGACCTTTTTTACTGAGATCGATAGTAGCTTCCAGCAGAACCTCCAGCTCTCCTTTGGGCAGGACCGGAACCACCCAGCGCGGCCTGAACCACAAGAAACCACGTTAAACCACATTAAAACACACTAACTCCACACAGAGAGAAACCCTGCCCAGCCGCTGCTGACCGGTTGATCATGTCGTCCAGCTTGGCCAGATCTGTGTGGGGGAAGGCTGGCTCCTCCTCTTCCTGTGTGGGTGGGGCTTCTCCCTGCCCCTCCTCCTCTGGAGGACTGATAGGAGACGTCTCATTGGAGGAGTTGGGCGTGGGCGTCTAAACAACAGCACAGCGTCAGGCGTCATAATTATGCAGTTTACTGATGCTTTGGTTAATAATATAGAAACTTGACCCTCTAACACTAGCACTCTCTATTCTAATTCTATCTACTCATTATACATACTCTAACTCTGTCTACTCATAAATGACTGAACGAAACTGTAAATATGTAACACTGATCAGCTAATTAACTAGTAGAGAGGTGCTTGACTACAGCTGATGATACACAGATTTGAACTGAATAAGAACACTGCTTATAGCTGAAATAAACATTTTATTCAATCTGTTTGAAATCGATTCTGTTTATGAGTGTGAAGCTGTTGTGACGCGCTCGGTCTTGTATGAAGTGTGATGTAAGCACAGGTGAGCTGACCTGGTCCTGAGGCAGCAGGGTCTGGCTCTGACCGTCCGGCACCTGGGTCTGGCTGTCGTTGCCCCCCACGGGCGAGCCGCGGGTGGTGGCCGTCATGCTCGATGCAGGGCAGATCTTTGCAATCTTGTCCGTTTATGTGGCGGGCGTCGGGCGAGAATCTAGTTTCCGGCGGCTGAGGCAGCGAGATCGAAGCGTACCTGGAGCTCAGGCCGGGCCAAAGAAACCATCGCATTACCTGCAGGACACACACAAACACAGCCTGAGTCCCACTTTAACCGGCCATGCAGATCAGATACCACTGCTAACTTTAACTGGTGAAGAGAGACCAGCTGCTGCCGTCCGTCTAAACACACACGAGCGGTCAGGACTCACGTCTGTCCTGCTGCTCAGATCAGTTTGAAGGGATAGTGCACCCAAACATTAAATGATGCCTGATTTATTCACCCTCAAACCATTCTAGGTGTGTCTTCTTTCAGAGGAACACAGAGTTATATTTAAAGATGTCCTGCTCTTCCAAGCTTTATAATGGCAGTGGATGGGTGTTTATTTTCAGTAGTCCAAAAGAAAGCGCATCTATCCATAATTAAAAAGTTCCTGACATGGCTTCAGGGGTGAAAACAGTCTTCCGAGACTTCTATTCATGACTAGTGTTTTGTTTTTTTTAATGCCCATCTATCGTGAACGTACGGCCGTTAGCAAAATCTACAGATTACTGTATAGAGTTTTAAATATGGACATTTTTCATACTTACAGGAGGAGTTTATTTACTCCCCAGAGCTTTTTATTATGGTTGGATGTGCTTTATGGACTACTTTTGGACTACTGAAAAATAACACCCATTCACTTCCATTATAGAGCTTGGAAGAGCAGGACGTCTTTAAATACAACTCTGATTGGATTCGACTGAAATAATAAAGCCACATACACCTAGGAAGGCTCGAGGGTGAGTACATAGGGTCATTTTAATTTTGGGGTGAGCTGTCCCTTTAAGGGCTGTGTGTTAGTCCGGTGTGTGTTGCTGAATCAACGAATCATTGAAAGATTGTTTGAGGCTCATAAATGCTCCAGATGATGTAAAATCGAGTTTAAGCATTGTGGGTCTCATGAAAACAGAACTAAACTGAAATCATAGCGAAACAGGAGAAAGTTAGGCCTCAGGACAAGCAGGAAGTGAGAAGACCACAACTTCCTGTCACACAGGTGTCCTTTGCTCCCTTTCGTATCATATAAATGACTGATATAAACCTAAACAAGCAAGCAGCTGCTGACATCAGGCTTCATGATATTAACCGGTTCCTCAGAGAACTAGACTCCGAACACATCAGCTGCCAGAAATAATCCACATGCAGCGGTGTATGCAAGGCTTGATTCTATAACCTCAAACACTGAAGACTCTCTGAGTGTTATCCCTGCGCCAGACAATCACAACACACACCTGCAACAGGTGCATCTGGGTCAGAACCGACCCAAACACCTTCACACGCACCCAATCGCGCTAAATATAGTCCGGCGTTCTTTCCGAAGCATCAGCGTTCACACACATCTGTTTACAAACACTGTATTCATCTCAGTTCAGTGACAGTCGCGGTGAACGACCTGCATTCTCGGCGGTTTAATGTCAAGAATCATTTTATGGCCCAGGTTTCTGACGTTAGCATTAGCAACGCGCTCCACTCGCGTTCTTCCCGTTCATATTCCCGCACAAACACACCCGCGGGAAGGAGTGTTTGACGCCGATTAAAGTTTCGATCCGAATCCGTGTGTGTGATTGAGGCCTGTTAGCCTCGGTGCTAAAGTGCTAACTAACCGCTGCTCCACCTCATTAATGGCGCGTACGCCGCCCGCTAAAAGCCTCGACGAGCCCGCGAATCCTGTCACACCCGTTAAACCCGAGCACCGAGCCCCGTCGGGCAGCCTTACCGCGAGCGGGAGCCCAGAGCAGACCGTGTTTCACCGGCGGAGTGTTTGCGAGCGTCAGCAGCCATTTTGCTTCACAAACACATACAAGCCGGCTTCAAGGCGCGCATAAAAGCGTCAGACGCGCGTCTACGGACATTCGCGCGGGTTCCAGACGGTGTCAGATGCTCCGGTCGCACGAAGAGAACCGCGCGGCGTCATAAGCATCACTCACCGAACATCGGGCGTCTGTCCGCGGAGCTCTCTCTCGGTCCCGTCTGTTCGTTTCGGGTGTTTTTCCTGCGTCATCGGCGCCCCCCGACGACACCCGTCCAGCCTCAGTCCATACTGACCCCACCAGCAACGACCGACCCGTTACCGGGATGGTTTTAATAATCAGTGGCGGTTTGTTTTGTTCTATAACCTCTCGCTGCCCTGCAGCGGATCGGCCTGTTTGATGTTTAAATGTCTGCGGCTGTGTCTCAAAACCCAGTGTGCTGCCTACCTAGACAACACTACCGAGACATCACAGACGCGCCGCCAAACACACTCACTCTGTTTTATATGTGCTTTATGGGCAATTTTTACAATGCTGCTGCAGCTACTTTCTCTCACACAACTCTGTAGAGTAAAGCTATGTTTGTGAGGACAGTCATGGACACTATGCAGTCGCTAGCTCCTTACCCTCACCTTCCCATTAGAACCGAGTTCTTCACCCTAACCACCCTTTACCCGAGGGTAAACTAACCCCTAACACCGGCCTTTAAAGGGCTTTCAGAAAGTCACCAAAATATCCTCAACCTGATGATCTTAAAAAACTGAGACCGGCCCTCACACGGATAGCTGTACTAGTACACACACACACACACACACAAACAATCTGTGGGAATATTTAGCAGTGGTTTGATCAGACTGCGTGTGTGTGTGTTGTTCCAGCAGGAGGCGGCAGCGATTAAAAGACCCGTAAAACAATGACGTCACCACTCATCTATCGATTATGTCAGATCAGGTGTTTATGTGAGCTTCACCTTTGGATTCGGAATTTTTTTGTCTTGAAATAAAATGACGTTGCTTTATTTACCCTGAATAACTCCATCCGGTCTCTTCCTCGGAAGAAACTATTCAGTCTGGACTCTTCTTTATCTCTTTAACTTTATCTTTACAAAACCTTACCTCACTACATTCCGAAGCATAATTAGTAACAGTCTGAATTTTTTACTGCACTACAATTCATAAATAACTTATTTTTTTACTTTTAATACTTAAAACTATTTAGTACTGTTTTTATGCTCAAGTGAAAGAAAGTACTAAATGTCTAATGCAAGCATTAAATGATATCAAACGTAGTGCAGCAAGAAGTACAATATGATGCTTTTTCTAAAAACACACACACATACAGACACTTGAAAATAAAGGTACTTTTAAAGCACAGTAAAAAATACTTGGTAATACTTTATTTTAAGGTGTCATAATAAGAGCAATTACCCAATTAGTTACTTATTAGTATCCATTGTACTCACACAAATCAAAATGTACTTATGTAACCAAGTTCTGAAACAGCCTGTAATTAGAGTTTGTAATGATGATGATGTAACAGACAGCTACTGTTCCACACTGTTACACAGATACTGACACTTAAGTACAGTCTTGGTACTTTATTTTAAGTAGTTTATGTCTATGTACTTGAATTTATAATTACGTTGTATAAAGTCTGTAACACATATGTGACAATCTTTTGGTTACATTAGTGTCTGTGTAACGGTCTGTAACATGTGTAACAGCAGCTGTCGGTTACATCTACATCTTTACTAACTGTTCCATAACTTAGCTACAACAGCTACTACTAAGTACTTACTAGGTTATTACGCTGTATTATGACACCTTAAAATAAAGTGTTACCCAATACTTTCGCCAGCGTCTGATTCGGTTCAGACTTTGCGTTTCATATAAATGATATAAAGCAGATGACTGCCTTTATTAGAGTTAGAGAGGTATGTGTTCATTCATGAACATTGTTATGAGACACACATGATCTGCAGTTCTCAAACCATCATCATCATCATCACAAAAACAACATGCAGGATCTGATTTCAAAAGCAATTTACTTTTTCAACACATGAAAGGAAATAGATAAAAAAACAAACAAACAAACAAACAAACAAACAAACATACTGAAGAGCATTTTGTCATTTGCAGAGGAATTTACACAGGGCAATATGAAATGAAGAGCTCACACAGTCCGTCGAGTTGTTTATGCACACACTACTTCATTTCAATCGCAAAGGTACGCACCATTAAAACATTTACACACAATAAAATCCTCTCGGTTTTCTCGGAGTAAAACGATAATACTCTTAAGACAGCACATTTTCTGAAATGGTCGATCTAGGAATGGATTTTTTCCTCCTTGTTCCACACAAGAAATAAAATCCAGGACATTTACAAACACGTCACTACACGGGGCATGAGGGGAGCCGTCCGTTTGGAGCTGGATCTGGACAGACACATCTAGAGGAAGAGGAGGAGCAGGCCGAGGAAGAGCGCCGGGCTCCGCTGCCCTTTGTGCAAACCTACGTCTGTAAACAGAGGGTGTATGTAGCGTCCGTTCGTGCCAACGGTGCTCGTGTGTGTGTGTGTGTGTGTGTATGTGTGTGAGAGAGAGGGTCAGCTGTGCTTATATACTGCAGGCCAGTGGGCGGAGTCACATAGCCACGCCCACACCACGATGGGCTCCTCCCCCACCGCTGACTGTGCTCATCATTGCTCTGAGACGCCGTCTCGTACGTTTAAAAAGAAAATCGTATAAAATGTCATCAACCCTCTTTTGTTATTAGTACAGGACCATATCTATGACTTTTATATATTCATATTTATAGATATTTATATATGTATAGATATATACAACGCTACGCACTGGTAGTGGCCGGGCTGTAAGTCCGTGTGTGTGTGTGTGTGTGTGAGAGAGGCTAGTACACCCAGGACACCGGCACCCACTGGCCAGTGCTGGACACCAGGTCGATGGCCTCCTCCAGCAGACGGATGGTGTCGTCTATCTCGTTATTGATGACGGTCTGATCGAAGTAATGAGCGTAAGAGCGCTGCAGAGCCTCCGACTCCTTCTGCAGCCGCTGGAGAGACTCGTCCTGATGAGAACACACACACACACACATCAGCCTCCGTCACGCCACTAATGAGAATACACATCATCTAACACAAACACACTTCAGTCCGAGCGAGTCGATCCAGCACAGCAGCTCCGTGTGTGTTCAGACACGTCCATCACTAACATCTCTATCTGACAGACACAGCAGAATTATTCATATTCTGAATCGGTTTTATTTCTATTAGTGCTGTCAAATGATTAATCACATCCAAAATTATTTACATGAGTGTTTATACATTATTTTGTTTAAATATATATATATAAAATCAAATAAAAATATAATATACATTTGTATACATGTCAATATTTTCAAAACATATGCAGTATGTGCGTGTATTTATATATACATGATAAATAAACAGCACACATACATATGTAAATACAAATTTTTGGATGCAATAATCTCGATTAATCATTGGACAGCACCGATTTTTATATTTCCTGGTTTAGGAGAGGTTTTTATCTCTATCTTTTAGTTTTTATCTTTTTTTTATCTTTTATGTTAACTAGCTGAAATTAATGTTATTTCAAGTAATGTTCATTTTATTCCAAGGGACAAAACTGTTTTTGAACTGACAAGCATAGACAGAAACTACATCTGAAGTATGACTCAAAATCATTTAAATGCTGAATTCTATCCGAACACAAAACCCTGATCTGTGTGAACCAATTCTGATGAAACCATCGCAAATTAAAATACAGGACGTCTGGAAAGTGTTCACAGCGCTTCACTTCTTCCATTTTTTGGCGTTAGAGCCTTACTCCAAAAAGCATCAATTATTTTCCTCAAAATTCTACAAACAATACCCCATAAGTTTATGAAATCTTTGCAAGTTATAATAAGGCTGTGAGATAAAGCGTGGAAACAGTGAAGAGCAGGACTGTATGACATCACCGGGTGCTGTGGATGCTAACCTAGTAACAGTTCTTGGTGTGAACAGGTCTTACAGCTAACGATTAAGGTGTATTATGGGCCGTTCACACACAACACGTTTCACTGCACTGCCTCTCCTCAGTTCTCCTACACAAGCATGCGGAGATCTCCTGCAGCGGTAAGAGCGCTCCTCTAGTCCTTTCCTGAAGCAGAAAGGTGTTGTGTGTGACTGAAGCGGAGCGGCTGTTCTGGAGAGACTCTGGCTCTTTACTTACAGGCAGTTTTCTGCACCATCGAGGGAGCTGCGAGCAGCGCAGAGACGCAAGAAGAAAACAATCAAACACAGAAACGCATGCAGCATGCAATAAACGAGACGCCGGGACGAGCCGGAGATGCTCACCTCGTTCATCGCCGGAGTGATCGTCGGAGCCGCGATGAAGATGACGTACGGAGCAAACTCCGCTGTCCTCAAAACCTTCAGTGCCTGAGAACACAACCACATCACATCAGACACAGAGAGAGAGAGATCTGCTCTCACACACACACACACACTTCCTAATGATATAAACTGATGTTCCTGCTGTGACTCACATTATCTGCATTTACTGTTGCATCCAATAGCTGTGTTCTCTTTCCTTAAAATCACAAACAAACTGGTTTCTCTTTCTTTTGTCAATAAAAAACTTGAATCAAAAGACTTCCTTAAGATTATATCCTACCCATTTTCATATTTCTTGTTTATAAAAAAAATGACGAATGTAGTTACTTACTGATCTAGTTTATAATCTAACGATTATTTGTTCTGTGTTTGTGCAGAAGTCAATGCTGTGTCAATATCTGTCTGAGATACAACTACTTCAAAATCTGGAATCTGAGGGAGCAAAAAAATCAATATTGAGAAAACGTTTTTTATAGTTGTCCAAATGAAGTTCTTAGCAAAGCATAATCAGAAATTAATTTGATATACATTTACGGCAGGAAATGTACAACATGATCTTTACTTAACATCCTTCTTTGGCGTAAGTGTGTAATGACCGGTTGGGTGTATGGTTGTGTATCGTTAGCTCTCCTGACACTGATAGCTGCAGAGCTGTGGTCAGGACCGATCTGACCGTACCTGGGGCTCTACGTCCAGGATGGCCACCATGCCCTGCTCGTGGATCTTCCGGATGGTCTCGAGGCGCGTCCCGTACATGGCGTCCTCGTGGCTGCCGTACTCCAGGTAATCGTTGTTGGAGATGTCCTGCATCATCTGGTCGTGAGACACGAAGAAGTAGTTCTTGCCGTTCTCCTCGTCCTTCTTCGGAGGTCTGGTGGTGTCTGTGGAGAGAGAGCGAGCGGTCAGTGATGGGCGGCTGACCGCGAGCTGCATCACGTGACGAGCGGGTCTTACGTGGGATGGGATACGCAAATCTGTCGGGGTGTTTTGCGATGAGTGTGTTCTTGATGTGTCTCCGGCCGACGCCGTGAGCTCCTGCAGACACAACACCATCAACATCATCTACTCGAGCACACAGATGCTACACAGTCAATGATGAACCGAGTGTTTTCTGTTGTCCTTCGTCATTATTACAGACCATTACTCCTATGTGGATAGATCACCTAAATCTGCTTTTCTAGCCAAGATTTTTTTTTTGTCGTGTTTCCAACCAAAAAAAACAGAAATTCTTAAATCGAGCATGATTTCATGACAAGAAAAAAATGTCACGTTTTCAGAAAACATTCTCTTTTCTTCTGTTTGAAATGGCTTGTTCTAAGCAAAAGGTCACTTCATTTGTACTTTTTCTGAAATCAAGACAATAGTTTTACTAGAAAAGGGTTCTTGATTTAAGAATTTCAGATATTTTGGCAGGAAACAAATCCTGGCTAAAAAGCATTTTATGTCGTTCCAAACCCACGAGACCTTCGTATCCTTCAGAACACAAAAAAAAAGATCTTTCTGATGAACTCTGACCCTGCATAGACAGCAAGGACCCTTAAACAATCAAGGTTCAGAAACACAGCAAGGACATCAGTCAAATGATCCACGTGACATCAGTGGCTCATCACAAAGCTATGAGCATCATTTTTATGTGCAAAGAAAACAAAAATAATGTGTTTATTCAACTATTTGTCTCCATAAAGCACAGTAATAAACACAGAAATAAATATACAGCTATTGGTTGAATAAATATTATTTCTATTTTCTTACAAAAAGCTTCATAACATTCAGATTGAGGCACAGACGTCAGGAGGAGTATTCTGACGAAGCCTGTCACACTTCCCTGCACCTCGACAGAGTTCATTATTTGGCAGTCAATGTTCATGGGACATGAGGGTGAGTGATTAATAACATTTTCCCTTTAATACTGTAACTCTGACTCGACTCCTGAACTGAGCAGCGGAGCATCATCTCGATCCGTTCGGTGTGGAGCTGAACGACTCTTACCCAGCAGCACCAGGGTTTTCCTCTTGAACGCCGGCAGCTTCACCACCTCTTCGTACGTCACCAGGTCTAGTTGATCAAAGACTGGAGGAACGAGAGAGCTGATCAGTTAGTGAGAGTCAGCAGCAAACAGGAAGTGATGTCATTCAGGTTTGTTTTAAGATGTGCTGTGAGATTCTGTCCTCAGCGGCTCGACCTCGTGACTCTTTCACAGCAGATATCAGGCGTTCCTCTAACGGTCCTACAGAGAGCTCTGTGAGCGGCACGAGGGCGAGTGACTGACGACAGAAGTTCACTAGCGAGGGGGAGTGCTCCTGTACAGCTGGAACACACTACAGCACTCCTGCACAGTGTTAGTCACTGGTTGAACATTTCACACAGAGTCTGCTTCCATCCAGTCAGGCGATAGTAAACACACCTGATGTTTTGAGATGATTAGAACGGCTTGTTTTGGTTCGTCACGCGTCTCGAAGCGTTTCTGTGTGAGTCTGGGTCTGTTAGTAGAGCTTCAATCCAGATTCTGATGACGCACCAAATTCAGACGGAAATAAATATTTTCTTAGATTTTGTCTCGCATTCAGCAAAAAAATAAAAACATCCTTAATGAAGGATTTTCTAGACCAGTATTAATCATTTTCTAGGTTTCAGGAAAAAATTCTAAACTCTTAATTTTGACTAGACAATCATTTCTAGTTTTTTCTAGAAAACCAATCTTGAGTTAATTTTTTGGAAACAAGACAAAAAAGAGAGAGAAAGCTAAGAGTTAGCAGTCCTGCATCTACTTATATATTTCTTTATTAATATTTAATATATTATTAACTATTTGCCCACACAAGCGTGATCTGACACAGGGTTCCAAACCACTGTTTATTTCTGTGTTCCTTTGCGAACAACACATTTTCACACACAATAAAAGCTCCTGTGGTTTCTCAGACTGGTTTGAGCATCCATAAACAACACAGAACAAAAGCATTACGAGTCTCTGCCAGTGATTCCTATACAGAAAACCCTTTCCTGCTCTCCAGCTGTATTCCTCGACAGCAACCTATTCCTTCAGAATGAAGTAACGATGAGTTGAGACATGCACTAAAGCACTACTGCGCTTCAGCTGGGAGATCACGTCCTGTTCTTACAGCGCTGTGAAGGTAAAGTGATGTAGTGTGACCCAGCTTTACCGGAGCCCCTGCTCATCGGTGCTTCAACATGACGTGATTCTCAGGAAGTTCTACAACCCTCACAGGAAGTGACCGAACCAACACAACACTGTCAATCTCACAAAACACTAAACTCATGCCGTGACTAGTCACCTGGTTGAGACAGGTAACAAATAACAAGTACAAACACAACAACTGCTTGTTACTGTAGCAAAAGGAGATCGACACGATTAGTTACTTACATGCGGGAGGCCATTAAAGGGAGACAGCGTGTAAAATGGACAGGGGTCAGTTAAACACACATTACAACACACACACACACACAAGAGCAGCGCTGGAGAGAACGACACGCATGAGCCATGCCCTCACAATTAACACACTCATCCATCTTTTAAATAAAAGAGAAAACAAATAAATAAATAGAATTAGATTAGAGAGTGCTAGAGTTACGGCCCGTCCACACCATTGCTATTCTTTAACTCTATCTTTATCGTTATCATGCTACAACACAAATTATTATATATAATAAACATACACATATTAAAAAACATCATCAATTGCATAAATACCATTTTCATTCAGATTTATTACAAACAACAAATCAGGATAATTATCTTGTACCTAATTGCAACATTATTTATAATTATTAACTTATAATAATTTAATACAACATCTTCACAAGATATACAGTATCTTACAGACAACTATTCCTCTTTAAGGGTTTCGATGTGTATTTCTATGAAATTGATATGTTTACTAATATCTTGATTCAGTGAGTAGTAAGTGATATATTTGTAGGTTTAATTATAAGGAGTGGTGTTTGGTGTGATAAAGTCATGGAATAAATCATGATGCAGCACTTTCTCATCATAACTGACACAACGCTCTTATGAACTCAGGACTCAGAGGAGTGTGTTCAGTGTGTGTCAGCAGGGGGCAGCGTCTCTCTGATCTGATCTGATCTGTGCTGGTGTCAGGAGGTCACAGAGAGGTCACACACGCACACTTCTGCAGCAACACACATCCAGTCTCAAAGATTCAGTCAATATTCATGAAAAAACGGTTTCAAATATATCTACTGTTATTTACTTACCCATAGATTATTAACAAGCTCTACTTAAAACTGTGTGTGGAGAACTCTCAGATGAGCTTGAGTGTGTGTGTGTGTGTGTGTGTGTGTGTGTGTGTGAGTGTGTGAGAGAGAGAGAGAGAGAGAGAGAGAGAGAGAGTGAGCGTGTGTGTGTGTGTGTGTGTGTGTGTGTGTGTGTGTGTGTGTGTGTGTGAGAGAGAGCGAGAGAGAGTGTGTGTGTGTGTGTGTGTGTGTGTGTGTGTGTGTGTGTGTGTGTGTGTGTGTGTGTGAGAGAGTGTGTGTGTGTGTGTGTGTGTGTGTGTGTGTGTGTGTGTGTGTGTGTGTGTGTGAGAGTGTGTGTGTGTCTGTGTGTGTGTGAGAGAGAGTGTGTGTGTGTGTCTGTGTGTGTGAGAGAGAGAGTGTGTGTGTGGAAGGGGGGAAGGGGTTTCACAGATATAAAGACAGTAGCCTGTTCCAGATTACCATATTCTGAAGGGTTCTGCTGGTTCTGCTGCAGGTCTGCATGCGTTCCTCCTGACTGTTCTTCTGGTGCTGGTTCTGTGGTTCTCTGGGGTTCTGCAGGCCGGTTCTGTGACGGTCAGGGTCTTCTCTCTAGTCACCGCAGGCATGGTCGTTTCTCTGATCTTCAGCCTCACGCTGTTCCTGTGTCCAATCAGAACACCGTCCTCTGCCCAGGTGACCTACAACAGCTCAGGTACGACTGCTCCCTGTGTGTGTCACTGTGTCTGTGTAACTGTGTGTGTGTCACTGTGTCTGTGTAACTGTGTGTGTGTCACTGTGTCTGTGTAACTGTGCGTGTGTAACTGTGTGTGTGTCACTGTGTCTGTGTAACTGTGCGTGTGTAACTGTGTGTGTGTCACTGTGTCTGTGTCTGTGTAACTGTGTGTGTGTCACTGTGTCTGTGTAACTGTGCGTGTGTAACTGTGTGTGTGTGTGGTACAGCACAGGCCCTGCTGAGGTTTGTTCTGGGTCAGAGTATGGATCCTCGTCTGGGAATCATCGACGTCAAACACTTTGTCATGGTCAGGATTGGATTCATCGGCTGGGTGAGTTTGTGGAGATGGAGAATTTTTTCACATGATCAGCATTTGATATGTGTGTGTGTGTGTGTGTGTGTGTGCCGCAGGCCATGATGGATGTGAATTATCTCCTGACTGCTGTAGAAATGAACAACTGCTCTCTCTCTCTGCTGCTGGTCATCATCTTCCAGCTCATTTACATACTGGACTTCCTCATCGATGAGGTCAGTTTGTGTCATGTTACTGGCTCATTATCAAAATCATTATTAAAAGCCTGAATACATGAATGAAAACACAAGACTATGTAAATATTGCTGATTAGCTCTCATGTGATCGGTGTGCTGATGTTTGAGGTGATCTGTTGATCAGATGAACAGGAGTAATGACGGATGCTGTGTTTGTGCAGGGCTCTGTGCTGACCACCAAAGAGTTCACGCAGGAGCCCATCGGCTTCATCATGATCTTGGGCGAGTTCATCTGGATCCCGTTCTTCTCCGGTCTGCCCGCTTACTTCCTGCTTCAGAGGCCCAGTCACATCCACTTCCTGTCTGCCGTCCCCATCTGTGTGCTCTTCGGTGAGAATGACCAATCTTCTTTCACATTACTTTTCAATCTCAAGGAAATGTAAAAGTACAAAAGTCTCAGTAAGAAGCTGTGAGAAGGGAGCAGCACTGTAAAGAGCTCCCAGACCAGCGTCTGATTACAGTCTGGTGATCATCATAATACTCTTCCCAGCTGCGGGATTCCTGATTTATTACCTGTCCAACGAGCAGAAAGACGGCTTCCGCAGGAATCCCAGCGACCCGGCCTACGCTCGTACGTCAACTCTTACTGTTCTCTTCCACCGTATATACAGCAAGAGCCTCATAAACACAGGAATGAGGTGTAGATGAGGTCAGTGCTGATGCTCTCAGTGTCTCTCGAAGGTCTGAAGACCATCCGAAGCCCGGCGGGAGTCAGTCTGCTGGTGTCTGGATGGTTCGGATGGGTTCGACATCCCAATTACTTCGGAGACGTCCTGATGATGTTTGCCTGGTGTCTGCCGTGTGGTGCGTTTTGATACCTTTGCTTTGCTTTGAAACATTGCTTTAACATGAAAATGTTACTTTAGAGACGTACTAAATCTCCTCATGGAACATGATCTTTACTTAATATCCTGATGATTTTTGGCGTAAAAGAGAAATGCATGATTTTGACCCATATCGTTATCTATTGCTACAAAAATACCTGTGCTCTTACGACTGCAGGGTCAAGGGTCACTTTTTCAATAGTTTGGATGTCACCTGGTGGCTGGTTGTGGTATAACACCCTAAATTCTAAAACATTTAGAATAAAGCAACTTATTTAAACACTGGCCTTAAATTCTATAGCAATTTATTGATATGAGAACTAATATGCAGTGCATTTTGTGATACTTCTATATTTTGTAATGCTTGTACTCCTACAATACTCTGCTAGTCTTCTTCAGACAGCGTCCAGCCATAGATCGGTGTTCCTTCATGATAACACTTGTTTCAGAGAGGGCAGTGATGATCCTGGTGTGTGTCTGATGCAGGGTTCTCCAGTGCGGTGCCGTATCTGCCGGCTCTGCAGTGCTTTCACTTACTGAGACAACGAGCCAACGAGATCGAAGAGTCCTGTCTGAAGAAGCACGGAGACGCCTGGAGAGAATACTGCCGGCGCGTGCCGTACAAACTGCTGCCTTACGTCTACTGAGCATCTCTCGCACCCGTCACACAAACCTCAGCATGGGTCATGACCTCGAAAATCCAGACACACAGCTACAAGCAGTTCAGCTCATTGTCTGAATCTGAATCAACCATAAAGATGTATTACAAACAAATATGAAGTAGTTTTAACTAAAAAATATTCTTTTCCACATTAAACTATTTATTCACATCAGAAGCCACGTGTGTGTTCTGTTTGCTGACGTACAGCAGTATTTTAAGACCAATTCAAAACAATTGAAATATATATATATGTATTTATATATATTTATTGTGATTTGTTTTAAAAATAACATACCATTTTTGTTCCATTTTTTTTGCTTTAACTGCTACTTTCTATGTTAATAAAATAATCTTTAATAAATACATAAAATATAGACTTTGTCCTTTATTAAAACTGCTTGAGATTTCCCAGTGTAAAATCTGAATATTATCCATGAACACTAATCTAGAATTATTATATTAATATTATATAATGTATAAGAATAAAGTATTCTTGCACATTCATATAAATTATTACCTAACTAAATTTATAACCCAACATTTATACTTAGTAACATAATTACATTTCACTTCAAGGTACTATAATCAAAAATTGCTTTTACAACTATAGTAATATAAACAAATGACTTTACCCAAAACTGACCCAAGATTTTATTACAACTATAGGGTATATATACAATATATACATGTAAAGTGTACTACAGTATATCAGTTCACTGTAGTTAATATTAAAGATGTTCTCGCTTGCTTCTGTAAAACACAAAAATATCAAATTAATATTACTTCTTGCAGAATTTCGTATTCACAGCAAATTCCTTTAATATTTATCGATTTTATACAATGCTTTCAACAGTATATCCAAACTATTTCATCTTCCAACAATCTTTTGAAACTAAATATATTGAACAATTTTCATTCGCTTTGTATTATTAATTTATTGTTAAATATGCATATAAATGGTGCTTTGCGTGCAATGTCACCATTTTGTATATAATGTTAATATTTTTTGAACTTTTATCTTGGGTTTAATAAAAAACAACAACAACGGTAATATAGCGCGCGGCCGCGGTGGATGATGGGAGATTATCAGCCATTTCGCCTCAAACTCTCTTCAAGCAGCGAAAAAAGCGCCGCAGCGGAATAAAAACCCCAGAAACCCGCGACAGGTGAGTCCACCCCGGCACACGCTTCACCCGGGCCCGGTTGCCGGTAACGGGACTCGGTCGCTTTAAGGTCGGTTATGAATAAGTGAGCTGAATCTGCTGTTAAAGCGTCTTAGAAAAGAAACGGAAAGAACAGAAAAGCGCGTCTCTTTCGCTTTCCTTCGATGAAATAAACTCATTCCTTCGTTCTCGCTTGCAGTAACTTCCTCAGGTAGTTGCTTACAGTGTGTGCTGCCGCTGCACGTCGTTTAATGCGATCGGTATCGCTGCAATACGTTAGAAATCGTGTCGTTTACTATTCACGCTGTAAACTGCTATTTTATCTCTTCTCTCAAATTTCCAGCAGCCATTATGTCATCAGCCCATGGGGGCGGGGCTTCATTGACACGCTAAGGGCTGATAGGCGCGATGTGTCTGAAGCCACGCCCTCGCCCGTCTGTAAATAGCGTTTATAGGCGGAGAATGTGTTGATTGACTGGTGTCACATGTCATCATAAACACAACTTCCTTTTGTTTATCTAGTCATTATTTTAGCTGCAGATATATAGCAGCAGCTATATTTTCCAACACAAGGCTTTATTTTATCATTCAAAAAAATACTCTTCATTCATTTTAATAAGGAATTAAAATAAATACAATTCATATTTGATTAGTAATATGCATTGCTAAGAACTTCATTTGAACAACTTTACTGATGATTTTCTCAATAGAGAGATGTTTCTGCTCCCTCAGATTCCAGATCGTCTAATAGTTGTGTCTCAGACAGATATTGTCCTCTCCTAACACACCAGACATCAGTGGAGAGACGATTTTTTATCCAGCTTTTGGTTTCACAAAATTGACCCTTATGACTTGTTATGTGCTCCAGGGTCACAGATCAGTGTGTAATTCTGTGTGTTGTAGGTGATCGTGTGTGATAATGGCCCGTACGAAGCAGACCGCTCGTAAGTCGACTGGAGGAAAAGCTCCTCGTAAGCAGCTGGCGACTAAAGCGG
>JAUMHQ010000116.1:112797-132450 GCA_032361165.1 Enteromius paludinosus | reverse complement strand
AAGCTTGTTTCCTCATGGAGACCGAACACATGTCCCCACAAGCTCAACATTTACTGCTATTCCTATCTTTGTGGAGACAATTGGTCCCCATAAGGTGATAAATCCCAGGTGCACACACACACATGTTCGTGCCAAGATCAGCACCCTGATGAACTTTACCAGCAGTGAATCGTGGTCACACTGAGCACACAAACACAGCGTTCAGAAGATCAGCGCTGTCAGTCTGGGAAGCAGCAGGGTTTTTACAGACACTGATGATGATGATGGTTGGAAAGTAAAGACGAGTCGTCAGCTGCTCAGCAGGAGTGCTCAAGACGACACATTTGACTGTCGTCTAGACAGTGGGCAGCATGTGCGACTGCTAACAACCTCATGTCAGTCTGAATCACTGTCTTACTGATTATTAACTAAACCGATGCGGTGACATTTCCGCTCCTCTTTCAAAGCATTACTAGATGTACATTCATGTCATTAATAATAAACTCTTTTGTTAATCTGTCAAACACACAGGAAGTGATTTCCTCTGTTTGCCGTCCACGTTTACAGAAACCTCCTGCAGAAACGAGGTCAAGGTTCAGACGTCCGTCTCAGACCTTCAGTGATCTGAGGAAAGACTCCTGATGACACAACACTGTGTGTGTGTGTGTGTGTGTGTGTGTGTGTGTTCATTAGGGATGTGCATCTCCTTAACTGAGGCCGATGCGATACGGATCTCGATGGACAGCCAACGATACAATACACGAAAGATACATGAAGTAGCTAGTGATGCGATACGATACACCTGTTACGATTCGATGCAGTTTGATGCAATGAAACAAATATACGGGTATACAGGTATTGGGAGCCCTCCTTCTCTGTAACATTCGCTGTAAGGCTGAATGTCTTAACAGATAAAAAAGGCGGATATTGTCTTGGAATGAGCAGTTCACACTCACTATACAAAAAAATACAATGCACAAACACACAATTTACACGAGTTTTTGCCCAAATGTCAAAGGTCTGTTAAATGAATAAAACTAGAGGCATTTGTTCACTTTAAGTTCGTTTTTCAATTCAATAATTCAATCCAAATACACTTTATTGTTGGAATTCTTTCTGAAATGTGTCTTGGATCTCAAAGTGTAACCTATTCAATCTAGCATCTGCACGCTAGCCTTCTCCTGGCAAAATGTAATGTTTCTTATTCTAGGTGTGAGAAGGGTCAGACATTTTTCCTGACAGGCTCTGCTATTTTTTTCATAAACACGTATTGAAAACTTTGCTCAAGTGTATTGTGTAAACTATGATATAGACCGTCGCATAACAAAGTATGCTGGAAATGACATAAATCAAAGCACAGTGTTCGGAGAAGAACGTGACAAATGCTGCCAGTGTGAAAACACAATCGGTGCGCGCTGCTGAGAGTGCAGTGTGAAACCGGCGGCGTGAGGCAGCTGTGACTGAAAAAAAAGTTTTGATCGCTTGCTCACCCGGCGTCCCGCTAACAGCAGCAGGTTCAGCTGAATCAGAGTGAGAGGAGGGGGAGGAGTCTCCAAACCGTGTTGGCGCTTCAAGTGTGTGTCAGATTCGTCACGCAAATTCCACTTTCTAAAGAATGAAAGTATAGTATGTCTACTAATAATTATAAATAAATAAATCGGGTTTTACCGATGCAGATACGAAAGAAACAATGCATCACGATACAAATGCCAATTTGTATCCGATACACACATTTTAAACCGATGCATCGCATCGTTAACTTTTTAAGCCGATGCACCGAGCGAATCAGGGAATCTTCCCATCCCTAGTGTTCATGCATGTGTGCGTGTAAGTGTGAGAGTGTGTGAAAGTAAGTGCGCCTGTGAGTGAGTGAGTGTGTGTGTGTGTGTGTGTGTGTGTGTGTGTGTGTGTGTGTGTGTGTGTGAATAAGTGTGTTTGTGTGTTTACTTACATCCAGCAGTGTGTGCAGATGTTGGTCCTTGAAGACACTGTGCAGGAAGTCCAGATCCTTTTCACTGCAGTCGGTCAGCGCATGGATCTCCTCCAGACTGTCCAGAACCTGAGACACAGCCCCTAAACACACACACACACACACACACACACACACACACACACACACACACATACATACACATCAGCTCACTGCCCATAACCTTTGCACATGCACAAACACAGACATGTCAGAGAAACTCCTGGAGCTCCACACATGGAGATGAGCATCACAGATCATCATCACACAGATGCAGGGAAGGAGAGGAACCTTGCTTTCTGATCATTTGAGTCGTGTTTGATCGTGTGCTTCAGTGATGGAGGAGCATGCAAGACAACAGACGATGAGGATGAGGGTGCAAAGGCTACGTGGGATACCTACTTTCTGCAGCAAGCAATCCTAAAGAACAGGCAGCATTAGAAACAACAACAGCACAGAGATTATTAGAAGAGACACGGACACAGAACCAGAAGACACTAGGATTAGCATACTAGCATTCTGCAGCATACACTACTGCAGTACTCAACACTGCATCAGACACTGTATCCCACAATGCAATGCACTGCACTCTCTCTAAACACATCGACCAGACATTTCTACACAAAACTGAATGACAAGGATTAACAGAATCTGGTTTAAACATGCAGTGCAATGTTACAAATGTAGCATACTAAAGTTTTCTGTGGAATAATGGCTCGAGTTTGACTCGCTGTGATTCTGAAGCTGTATGCCCCGAGACAGCTTCAACTCTACGCTTCACGGGCAGAAGTAGTATTTTTTATTTAAAGGAATAGTTGTCATTTTCTCACCCTGGAGTAGCTCCACATCTGTCTGAACATCTTTGTTCTGAACACAAAGGAAGATATTCTGAAGAAAGTTTTGGTCACCATTGACTTCCATAGTAAGAAAAACAATACTATAGAAGTTAATGGTGACACAAACTTTCTTCAAAATAACTTTCTTTTGTGTTCAGAACGAAGACATTCATTCAGACGTGGAGCTACTCCAGGGTGAGAAAATAACAACAGTGTTTTAGTTTTTGGGTCAGCTATTCCTTTAACGCCACGTCAGTGTTTTACACTATATTCATGTCAAAACAACTAAATAAAGAATAAAAAAATACAATACACCAAAAACCAGCAAACAAACAAGTACTTTCTTTTACATTAACATATGATAAAAACATTAAAATTAAACTCTTTAAGAGAGTCCACTTCATAAGAGTTGTGTACATGCGTTAAAAGCCCGATAACGTGTTTGACAGGAAGACGAATCTTGAAGAACATGTATTTAATAGGCTCTTCAACTTTAAGCAAAAATGTGTGAGTCAGTCTTTTATGTGATATCTGTCAAAAACCACTTCAAATCGAGTTTTAAGAGTTACTGGATGTATTTGATGTCATTTATGAAGTCACATGTACCCTCTCTTCCTGCCTTGATTTAATATGTGATTATTAATGGAGTAGGTCTGAGAGGAATTCATGGGCCGTATTGTATTAATTCATCCATATGTGTCTGTATTTGCTGAAATGTTGACATGAGTCTAATATCTCAGTTTGAAACGGTGCAGCTGTGCTGTTCTCCGACCGCTGCGGAGTCAGAAAAGAAGAGCGAAGGAGGACAGCAGTTACAGGAAGTGAGTTTAATTTTGTGACAGAGAAGTGGCAGCTGTTTCTCAACACCAGAGACTTCCTCCGCAGCGGACTGCTGATGGGCTGCAACCAGAAGCGGAACACACATCTGGAACAGACCAGAGCGGCACTTTCTACTTCCTGTGACTCTGCAGTGAAGGTCGCTCAGATGCTTTTTCCTCTTTTAAAATCCAATTTAAGAACTTTTCGCAGAAATGCACAAATTCTTACCGAAAGCTATTCTCAAACAAATCCATTCGGTCTCAGTATAAACCCTGTCTCTAATACGAAAACCGGCAGAATAAACACGGTTCAATATTCACACGCGTGCTGGGACTGATTTAGATGTGACTCTGGATATTAAGTAAAGATCATGTTCCATGAAGATATTTTTATTCATTTTCTACTGTAGATATATCAAAACTTCATATCTGATCAGTGATATTCATTGATAAGAACTTCATTTGAACAACTTTAAAGATGATTTTCTCAGTATTGAGATGTTTCTGCTCCCTCAGATTCCAGAGTGTCTAATAGTTGTATCTCAGATATTGTCCTCTCTGAACAAACCAGACATCAGTGGAGAGAGGATTTATTATCAGCTTACAGATGATGCATAACCCTTCTTTATAACTCTTTCTATATGCTCTGATGGTCCGGGGTCACATATATCAGTACACAAGCAGAAGTCCACTGATACTAGGGTTTGCTGAAACTCTAACGCTCTTAAAGAAAGGAAATAAAAGCATTATTGCTGCAATACAAATAAAATCTATATTAAACGTGTATTAATGCTCTCAGTCTTTTTTCCTGTGATAAGCTGATCAGAGAGAAAATACAGGATGATTTTAATGGCAGATACTGATTATTGTGTGAAACAAAAGATCAATAACAGCCCGGAAACAATTATGAATAAATCAATAAATAAATCTGGGATCCTTCCTTTGAAATCTCTATGCAACCTTGCATCTTGCAACCTTCTTGAAGATATTATAATATTACGGTCTCAGTTGATCAGCAGAGCATCCGAAGCCCCGAGTGAGAACTTTAATATGCGTTTTTCTTGTACTTATTCACATCCAAGTTTTCATTTATATAAAATGTGTATGTGTGCTTTATTTATAATCGATATTTAAATACACATACAGTATTTTTTAATTACATGCATAGACACTTATTTTTTATATTACATAATAAATGCATTATATAAACTGAACATACAAACTAGCAAACAATTCATCGCTAATAATCACATCCAAAACAAAAGCTTTTGTTTACATAATATTCGCGTGTACTGTGTGTTTATTATGTGTATATAAAGACACACACATACAGTATATACCTCAAAGATATTTACATGTATATAGTTATATTCTTACATTTTATAAAAATATATTTCATATATAAACAACATATTTCTCTTAAACGAGTACATGCATGTGTTTGTATTTATATATACACACATGAATATACACAGAACACAAATTTATGCAAACAAAAACTTTGGATGGGATTAATCCGTATTTGTCGTGGTTTCCTGTCAAAATGCTTGTCAAGGATGTGAAAGCGCTGAATATTGAATCTGATCCGAGGATTTGGAGGCAGCGTGGTTGACACAACATGAGCTAGTATTTATTTTTTTTTTAACATGTGAACCTGTCTCACGACTCACTGACTGCAAACCACAACATTCCTGTTCTGCGTTTACCTCTTACGATGTACACTACGTCAGGCCTTATTTATAATGGCCTGGAATTAGAGGAGTTTGATTTACGGCTTTATAAAGACCTGGAAACCCTGTTTATTTTCTCTACAGTTCGTGAAGTGTGTCATCTAACTCTCGCTGATCTCCTCAGAACCCAGGAGCACTCATTAGCAGTTTGTATGAACAAACAGAGCAGCTGATGGCGTGTTACTCTGAGCAGCGAGAGAAGAGATCTGAGGTCATCAGGGGTCACGGAGACGCTCTTAAGACTTCAGCAGACTTTCAGAGTGACTGATAAAGCAGCTGAGATCCAGAAATGACTCCACGAGGTCGTTTCTCGAGCGGGGGACGTACCTGAAGACGTAGGGTCCTCTGAGAAGTCGTGGAGGTCTTCAGGAGGGTCGCCGTAAAACGAGTTAAACTTGTGACTGGAGACGGCAGCGAGGACAGCTCCCTGTGAATCACACACACAGTCATTCAGCACACGGTCACACTCAAACAAGGCATTATATATAATGAAATCTTCTCAACGAACCGCAGACGCTTGACATTTGCTCTCCAGAGATCTCACAAACATATTAGATCATCAAACCGCACACCTTCAGCTTTACTCCAGCTCATCAAAGCTCAGTTATTCCTCTGCGCTTCAACCGTCACGTACCTGACTGATGCAGAAGAAAACTTCCCCTGCTTTCATGTGGCCAGCTCTGTCAAGAGAACTTTACTCTCACTAACCTAAAACTGCTGCAGACATCCATCTGCCTAACGCGGCTTCTGATCGGTGAAGCAGTAATATCTTTATTTGTCTCTTCACAGAACAGTTTATATCGTCACACAACCGCTGGAACAAATACATCCAGCGCATCATCTCTCATCTAATAATGTTCAAACTCATAGTGCACCTTTATCTTCACGTTTCAAATAATCGTTTGCGATCAAGACTGCATTTTTAGAAGATTTTTACATCACTTTACAAAGATATTACAGATGTTCTGCAGAGTGAGTGAAAAGGTGAAACCGTGATTTCTAGGTTTAGTTCAAATAGATTTGAGTGTTATTACTACACCACGTTTCAAATTATTATGCAGGTTAAAATCCTGGTTATATATTTTTTTACAAGAACATTTTACCAGTCCCAAACCAATTAGACGGATGCCAAACAAACGCATTAATAGAATTAGCAAAGTTAAGAAATTACCACCGGGCAGTACAATGCTCATTGGGTCAGCACGAAAACAAAAACAGGTGGAGAAGAAGAGACACGTTAACTGCAAAAGAATTATGAATGTGAAGAAATGGGTCAGAAAGCATCAGGAACCTTTAAGTCTCCAGCGATATTATTTTCCAGCCCTGAACCTTCCTGGAGTCTCCAGACGTGCAGTGCGTCATCTCAGAGACGGAGTACAAAATCCTAAAAAAATGACCCTCACTTATTAAGAATAACATGCTGAAATATTGTGAAATCCATTAAGAGCGATTTCTCACAGTCTTCACGGGCGGATAAGTTGTGAGTGACTGTTGAAGGAACAGCATCACATCCTCTTGAACCACTGTTTGAAGAATTGATCTTCCAGATTCTAGCAGTAAGCTGGGGGGGCTCATCTCCTATCCTACTGCTAGATTCTAGAAGATCAATTCTAATGTCGCTGGAGACTTAAAGGTTCCTGGTGCTTTCTGACCCAATTCTTCACATTCATTTTGCAGTAAACGTGTCTTTTCTTCTCCACCTGTTTTAGTTTTTGACTGTGCTGACCCAGTGAGCATTTTACTGCCCGGTGGTCGTTTCTTAACTTTTCCAATTCTATTAATGCATTAGTTTGGCATCCGTCTAATGGGCATTAGAGGGGTTAGAGTTTAATCTCTTTCAAGGCTAATTTTATCTGCCTTAATTTGGCACACCTGAATATAAGGAGGTTTTGACTTTCGGCCTTCCCGACCAATTACATTTGATTCAATACAAAATCAATAGTTATTAAGATTGATGTGGTCTGGGACTGGTAAAATGTTCTTGTAATTTTAACTTGCATAATAATTTGGAACGAGGTGAAGATTGAAAGCACACTGTGTTTTACTGATATCACAAGCGAAGTCTGTCAATGTCGTTAAACATCGGGCCCCAGGATTAAAGATTTGTACAATTTCTAATAATGCTTAATAACTGAGCGCTGCGGTACGAGGAGCCTGAGCATCAACGTAGTAGTTATACACTAATAAAGAGAAAAAAAGTCTTATTTTTGATCCCTATAAGCAGGCCTAAAGCCTGTATTTTACACTGAAATATTTTTAAATGATATGTACAGTATTTAGTATATATGCATATCGCTTGTCCGCTGGGTATTTCAGACTACACGTAGCATCTTATTTTTAAATGCATCCGGTTTCAAACCCTCTCTACATCCAAGCCTGCCCTTCTCAGCTTTATTTATAGAGTAGGAGAGAAAAGAGGTGGTCTGCCCAGTTTACAAAGAGACACAAACAACCTCCTTCTGAAGTTGGTTCTTGCAGTGGTAAGGATTGTTCTAGTCGTAAGAAGTTAGAGTATTTTTCCTGAAAATATTATCTTAGATTTTTGTTTTTTTAAAACATCACACTAAAACAATGTGGCACAAAATGCCTTAACTCTCAAAATAGGCTATGATGACTTTGACCTCATATTGCTACGGCTATGTTCACATCAGTATGGTACCCACTTAATTTTCCTAATTTAGATTTTATTCTGAAACATTTATTCGCGTGACTCTAATGTAGTTCTTCGGGTGTTTGACAGTGTTGTAGGCGGTTTGCCATCTAGTCAAAGCATTATAGATTTACAACACTTTGGCCATGAAAGGAAAATTCCTGATTGTTTTTTTTTTTTTATTTTGCACATTATATTCAAATGTTGGCTACAATGTTTAAAAAAATGCTACAATGAAATTGTAATTTTAGGAGGAAAAAATTTACTTAATATATACATTCTATTTGGAACAAAGTCAAATGTTTAAATATTCACCACATAATTAAATATGACCTACTTCACATCAGTCACAACCGCTACAGATATTAATAACACTGACATTTATATATTTCAGTGATTTTAACATACAGCCAGCCAATGTTAAACTCGAAGCACTTCAAAATAAAAAACTTTCAACCAGAAAAAGTGAATTATTCAGAGCAGCCTATCGACCTAGAAATATATCACAGCCACATCAAACACAGATATATTTGGAGAGTTTTGATACACCTGACTGACAGACTCTGACTTTAAACAGTTTATTTGAATATAAACAGAATATTTTATTTATTTATTACACTATCTCAGGTAATTTTGGGTGGAAGCGTGCTGGTGTTGGGTGACATGAGGAATTACTGCAGGGTTACTGTAAATACCTTCAGTTTCCTGCGAGCGTTGAACTTCCTCAGCTGCTCCACCGTCTCAGGAAGGTGGATCTTGTACGAGTAGCGATCTCTCTCCTGCACAAACATGAGGCACGCACAAACTCAACCCGATACCACGCTTCAGTGTCACAAACAGGAAGTGACTTATGCAGGAGCAGAAATGACAATTAGGTTAATTCTGAAGACAATAGCAGCAGGAGGAAGTTGACCTTGAGCCAGGGGTGGTTGAGTGCCTCGTAGACGGTGATCCTCTCGGCCGGGTCCAGCATCAGCATCCGCCGCACCAGGTCTTTAGCGCTCTCAGAGATATGAGTCCACTGACGAGGGTTCATCTGACACACACACACACACACACACACACACACACACACGAGTGACCAGACCATCTCCAGCTCCGTTCTGAAGATTACTAACATACTTCAGTCACATTTTCTAGCATTAATATCTAAACAAGAGTCATTTACTTGAGACGCACAACGATAAGAGAAAGAGAAACAGTGTTTAAATAAAGTCAGCATAAAATCAGACATATCTGACAGTGGGGTCACAGAATAATCCTTTATTTTAAATAAATAAATACATGTTTTTTAGCATTTGTTTTATTTTAAAGTTTGTTTTTCTGATCCCATTGGCAGAAATCTTTCATTGTTTTAATCAAACTCATAGTCTCTCTGAAATCCAGACTCATCTTCGTTCACTCAGCAGTAGGTTACAAAAGTACTGGTACGGCGTAGGGTAAGTACCTAGTTATTGTAATTACCATAATAATAACACGGTATGGTAAGAGGGCTGTAAAATAAAGGGCTACCAGTAAATCGGTCACGATTCAAGAATCTTCAGATATTTGCACAGGAACACACACCAGTGTTTCTAATTCAAATACATAAACATTTACTCTATTTTAATGTGACCTAGTTACAGGATAATTATACAGGAAATATACCGAGTAATATTAATTAATGTACATGCTTTATGGTTATGGTTAGGATTAGGGTTACTTGCACGTCATTTACTGTTATTATAACAGGAAGTACATGTAACATGTCTTACAAGGACACCTAAATTAAAGTGTTCCCAAGAATTATTGAATCAAGATGCATTTTGCAAAAAATAAAAAAATTCTATATATATATACTGTATTACACATAAAACTAGTCTAAACAGTTACCGTCTAGTCTCGCTTTGGCTTAATTTAAGAAAACACATGCCAGCGGGTAAAGAAAAAACATCTTAATTCAAAGAGAAACAAGATAAATAAGAAAAAATATCTTCATGTGAGGAACTGAAAACAAGAATTAATTTCTTAATCTCTTTAACACACTGCTTCTCAAGTAACTGTATCTTGATTTAAGTATTGGAAAACCAGACACAGGTTTCATGTAATGTATTTATGATCAAGTGCTCAACATACGGCTCTCACAGGGTTCGATTTATGAAGCACTCGAACCCCTCTGCATTAATACAAGCAGTTAGGGCTGCAACTATTATTTTGATAATCGATTAGTTGTGCGATTATTTTTTCGATTAATCGGATAAAAATTAAACGCTTCTTTAATTTGATGTTTTGCTTATAACTATATAAAATATATATATATATAGCTTTAAAAATACACTGGCATAATCATTTGTTAAGATATAAACAGCTAAAATAATACTCATTTAATTTGTATAACAAAATGATATACTGCGTAAAAACACAGTAAATTACGTTTGAAAACAGATTTGTTAGTTAACTTTAATGGACTTTAAAAAAACTGTAGAAATGCAAAAAGCTAATAGTCACAAAGTCTCAGTGTAATTGATGTGTTTGGTGCGTCACACTCACCGTAAGCAAAAATAAAATGCACAAAAACACATCACTTACACGAGTTTTTGCCCAAACTTCAAAGGCCTGTTGAATGAATAAAACTAGAGGCATTTGTTAGTTCGTTTTTCAATTCAATCCAAATACACTTTATTGTTGGAATTCTTTCTGAAATTTGTCTTGGATCTCAAAGCGTAACCTATTCTATTCTGCAGAGGCTTCTGTAACCTGCACTGCGCATACACTGTGCTGTGTATCTGTGTGTATTCGGTTATCTTAGAGTTATCTTAGAAGTACTGTTCTGAATCAAGGGGCAGCTCATCTATGATTTGGAGCAGATTTGGAGCAGCCTGTCCAGCAGCAGGGGAAGGTTTTGACATTAAAGACACCACCTGACGTGTCTTCAGCTCTCGGGGTCTGAATGAGCGACGAGCTTCTGTCAATCACACACTACCTTGTACTTTCCTTTCACGATGGCTTCAAACAGGCGCTCCTTGGTGCCGTAAAAAGGCAAACAGCCGCTCAACAGGATGAACAGAATGACCCCGCAGCCCCAGACGTCCACTGGCTTCCCGTACGGCTCTCGCTTGACCACTTCAGGAGCCATGAAGTGAGGGGTCCCTACTCGACCTGCAGAACAAACAGACACCAATCAGAGCAAAGGGCTGTGCTTCCTGTAAACATGATGTGCTGAGAACACACACGTACCTCCGGCCACCAGCCCTGACTCGCCCAGCTGGATGGCCACTCCGAAGCCGCCCAGCTTGACCGGAGCAGAGTTCTCCTTCGAAGCCAGCAGGACACAGTGGGGCTGAACACACACACACACAAAACCACTGAATATGTGTCCTACATAAAGCCACATGTGTTCTCATATCACCCTCAGCACATGAGAATAAGTTAGAAGAGGACAGACGGAACTAACCCTTCAGAGAAATCATCTAAACACGGCGGTTCAACACAAACCACTAACAAGCAAGCGAACGCACAACACTGCTAAACGAGTGTGAAACAACTTACGTAAGAAAATAAAGAGAACAGCTTGTATCTCACCGTGTAAACCTGTTATTTCGATGCACAGGCGAATGAATTTCAAGAATTTATTTTTTTGTTCTGTGGTGGATTCTACAGCAGCCAAGAATTAATATCTTAAGATCGAACACTCATCAACATCTGTGTGTGCTCAAGAGTCCAACACACACACACAGAGACAGCGACAGACGCAAGGGGTAAGAAAAGTTCATTTATACAGCAGATCTCATACACTGTGGAAATTCAAAGTGCTTTACATAAAAGGAAGTAAAAAAGACCACTACAATAAAACAAGGAATTCAAAAAAAAGAATCAAATTGTATAGAAAAAAAGTTACATTTAAAAAAAAAAAAAAGTAAAAAAAAAACAAATTTTAATACATCAATTTGTGTTTATTGTATTACAATTTAATGTAATACATCTTTAATTAGCATCCAGTAGATTATTTTTTTGAGAGAGAGAGAGACAGAGAGCGAGAGAGAGAGAGAGAGAGAGAGAGCGAGAGAGCGAGAGAGAGAGAGAGAGAGAGAGAGAGAGAGAGAGAGCGAGAGACAGAGAGAGAGACAGAGCGAGAGAGAGAGAGAGAGACAGAGAGAGAGCTTTGAGCGAGCTTCGAGCATTCAGAAGGGAAGCAGAAACACATCAGACGCTCAGGAGGAATGAAAGAGGATCTGACAGACAGACCAAAAAACTTTTGTGTTCCCTCTAAATGGATAAAAGTGCAGCTGCAGCGCTTTGTGCCACAGAAGGAATTAACATGCAAAACTGTGAGTAGAATTTATGCATCTGTGTGTGTCTGAGATCAAAGTGTGTGTGTGTGAGCAAGAGTCATTCTACAGACGAAGATAGAAGAATCTTAAAACAGAAACGTGTGTGTGCATGAATGCACTTCATACTAGGGGCAGAGAATATGCCGCTATTCTGCTACAAACTGGCAGAGGATCACATTTAAAGAAACTGATTGAACAGAAAAAAGCTTGAATAACTCAAAATACGCATCAAAAGAAATATTTGAGCACGCGGTGCTGAATGTCCTGAAGTGAACGTCATGAAATAATTTCTGAAACGTCAGCAGATCTTAGAGTGCAGAGTTACAAATACATCAAATAAAAGCAAAACGTTTTTAATTATACTGGTCACATCTACTGCATGAGAAATACATTAGAAAAATGACATTTTAGCAGACGCTTCATTCAGAGGAATATAGGTTTGGCCATAATATAAGCAGAAGTGGTTAAAACTAAACAAAACAACAAAAATAGCACAACACTGAAGCAGAAGTGCACAGAAAACGTGCTAGTTAATGATTCAAGTGTTTCTGATAACGATGAGAAACACTGCACTGCTGTAGAAGTGTGAAGATCGTCATTCTTCAGAAGAGATTGCATTCAACTTTATTCTCACGGTGCAAAATGCATGCGTGTGTATATAATGAGCAGAGCACATACTATTAGGTATGAATCATCCTCTCGGCTCTGTACGGTGCAGGGTTGTGAAGGGTTTGAGATGAGAAAGCAGACCCAGAACACCAGTGCTTCCGTTTTATTAGTCTCCCGTTCAACACACACTCATCCAGAATTACTGCTTCCCTTGAATAATTTAACGAAGCTAAATTGAATTGAAAGGTGCTCCTGGATGTGTGTTTCTGGGCCGTCGGCCTGACGGTGATTTACGCTCCTCACACCAGCGTTCAGAGCCAGAGCGTTCTCTCGTTTCATTTTCATTGGGCTGAGACAGAATTTTCCTCTGTTGTTCAGTACAGTAAATTAAAGCCTGGGATACACCGCACGATTTCTGCCCCCATTTTTCCATCTGGAGAAGTCAACCAAAGTCAAAAGCAGTCTGCAGATTTGAGCTGATTTGAGCTGTCAGAAAATCCCGTGGAGTATGACGGCCTTCCTGGTGTTTTAGATTCGGTCAAGAATATAAAAGCCTTAAACGTTAAGTTCACTTCCACAATATAAATGTTCTGATTGTTCAAATGTCATCCAAGAAGTTTATGTCTGTCTTTCTTCAGTTGCAAATAAGTTTTTTTTGAGGAAAACAGTGCAGGATTTTTCTCCTTACAGTGGACGTACGAAATACGGTGGCCATTGATTTGAACGTCAAAATGCTAAATACACAATGTCTTATCTAGCCAAACTATTGGTCATTCTCTTAAATTAAAATATATTTACTTTTTAACCACAAAAGCTTGCTGTTTTCTCTGTGATGAGCGTCTTTATAAGCTGATGTTGGTAAAAGTCACACAGTTAGTTCTTCGTTTTTGTACTTGGTTTAAAAACACTAATCATTCCTTCCTCCAAATTTAAAATCATCTGACATCGTTGTTTTAATTTACTGTAGTAAAGGGTGTTTGACTTTCTTTGCACATTCTCTTTGTAAACACTGCGAGGATGTTTCCGCCTGTCTAACATCAACTGTGTGTGTATAAACATGAACAGATTTTCAGAAAATGATGGATTGCTTCACTAGCTAAGACCATAATTCCCCAGCTGGGGCGGTGTATTTTGCGCTTTGACGTTTGAATCACTGGCCACCTTTGAAGTCCGCTATTTAGAGGAAAATCCAGGAATGTTTTCCTTAACATTTTTCATATCTGAACTGAAGACTTGGAGGGGAGTAAATTGTCATTAATTTGCATATTCTGGAAGTGCACTTGTTCTTTAAAACATGTCTGACTAGCTTTTTCTCCCCAACCCTCAGAACTGAAGACTCAAGCGGAAAGACTTCAGTGAACTTTACCCAGATCACGAACCAAGAGTTGAAAACACAAACATCCTGCGAAACATGATGAGCAGCGTCTTCAGCAACCGCTCCAGCAACCTCTCGTGTCCCCTGGAGGAGGAGACCCTGCGGCTCCCGCTGGCCGTGCTCTACTCGCTCATCTTTCTGTTTGGTCTGGCAGGAAACCTGCTGGCACTGTGGGTCTTCCTGTTCCTGCACTCACGCAGAAACTCGGTGCGCGTCTTCCTCATCAACATGGCTCTGGCGGACGTAATTCTGCTGGCATGTCTTCCCTTCCGAGTGCTGTACCACGCTCATGGGAACGTGTGGTCTCTGGGGCCGCGCATGTGCAAGGCGGTGGGCAACCTGTTCTACATGAACATGTACGTCAGCATCACCCTGATGGGCCTGATCAGCCTGGACCGCTATCTGAAGATCATCGGGGTGCGGGGCTCTCAGAGGGGCTGCGGGCCGCGCTGGCTCCGGGGCAGCCGCTGGAGTCTGGTGACCTGTGCTCTGCTCTGGAGCGGCTCTCTGGTGATGGTGGTGCCCATGATCGCGCTGGCCGAGGGGAACGAGGAGCCGGGCAAGTGTTTCCAGTACAAGCAGAGAAAGCAGGCCCGGGGTAAAGCCTACTTCAATCTGTTCATGGTGTCAGTGTTCTGGCTGGTGTTCGTGGTGCTGCTGGCTTCCTACGGACGGATCGCTCTCAGGCTCCTCCGAGCATCACGTGACAAACCGGACCTGCCTAACGCTACACGCTACGCCCGCACTGCTAGGAAATCCTTTGTGGTTCTGCTGCTCTTCACCATCTGCTTTGTGCCGTATCACGCCTTCAGGGGTTTCTACGTGGCTTCGCAGCTTCGTGACATCAGCTGCGAGACGCAACGGCTCATGGATCTCACCAACGAGCTCATGCTTCTGTTCTCGGCTTTCAACAGCTGCCTGGATCCCGTCATGTACTTCATGCTCTCGGGATCGGTGCGTAAGGCCACCATCCGTACCTTGTCTCAATTCCTGCACTTGCAGAACGAGCCGGCAGCGACCAACAGCTCGACCACAGAGTTCCGGAGGACTTCAGTGTCACACGCTTCCAACGCTCCAGTGCTGACCGCGTCCAGAGGCAGCCTGGGACTCATCACAGCGAACCTCAGGGTCAAACTCGACGAGCGAGAGTCCTGTCCGCAGCTCACGGCGCTCTCCAGCTCATCATGAGATGACAGGGATTCACCTTTGACCCACATACTGGCCACGGGAGGAGACTCACTGGTGTGAAACCATGACTAGCTACAAAAGTTTGCATGGGAAAAGTTTCTGAGACATCGCTTCTGGGATATATGGCTGCATGCCACGACCACAGGAGATCACCACACATCTGCTTTGAGATTTAAAATCTATCAGACTACTCACTGAACTCTTTTCAAGCCCATGTTTCATGGACAAAGGTTTTAGTACTTTACTACTTTCCATGAGCACAAATCTTAACATTCTAGGGAATTGTGTGCTCCTAATTTTATAGCAGCAGTTTGGACACGGCGTGCTTCTATTCTAACATGACAACGCCTCTGTGTATAAGGCAAGGCTCAAAAATAAATGAGTCAGTGTGGCTTTAAATGCAGACCTTGAGCCAAAAACTCATCATCAATGATAAAACACCTGTACATTTGCTATATGGACAAAAGTATCTTTATAATAGAAAACAGCACATGCAAAACTGAGATGGAAACATCATTCAAGTACTTAAAAACTGTTTTTCCAACTCAGTTTGGGAAGCGTCTGATATTGACTGTCAGTTCAGTGGTGTTTGTCCAAACTGTTGCTATAAATTTAGAAGCATGTAGTTGACTAGAAGATCATTAAATGCTTCAACGTTTCAGCACTAGACAAACCGGTTCATTAGAAGGGGTGTTCCAATACTTTTGCCAATAGCAGCTGCAGTGATGCACAATGAAGGATGAAGCAGGTTGCCTCCTGCTGGAGGAAAAGACTTACTGCACCTCCTGTTATACCTTTCATCATGATACAGTGAACTGTTTCCTTTATAGAAACCATGCTGATTCATTCTGTGAACCACTGGCCAGTGTTAGCCTGATCTCACGCAGCATGAGTTTCTCTAAAGACAGCAGCTGCGGAGTCTGTGACCTTGTGAACGTCAGTCACTACCGAGCTGACAATAATTTCACTATTAATCAAGACAAGATGTCTCGAATGTCTGCTGATGTCCCACGCTGCAACTAATGTCAGCCCTTTCTGACCAGCGAATCTCAGCGGTTTGAGACAGCTGAACACGAGCTGGTGGAGTGCTGTAGCTCAGACTGTAGAGTAACGGCAGTCATGAATCTGCTTCTCAGTGAACACATGAACTCACAACACCTTGAATGAAAGTGTCTGCCAAATGCATAAGAGCACATGTCCTTTTTAAGAGTACAATAATCAGGGGAATAAAGATGTTACATTATTGTTAACAGTGTGTTTCTCACTTCAAGACACAATAGGAAAGGTTTTTTTTGCCACTAGAGGTCAGAAAACAATAAGAAAGCTGAAGCTTGATGATGCTATGAAAGAGGATGTTCACAGATGAAGCTATGAATTCATCTTTTAATTCCCTGTATCTCTCAGTTATTCAAAATATCCAGAGAAAGGGAACAAAGAACCTTTACATTGTCAAAGAACATCATGACTGATGGTCTAATGCAAGTTTGAGAACTTGAAATGTTCCTGAGAGCGACGGCGAAGACGAGGGAATGATTTGTGCACATGTTGAAGATGAACATGCTCAGGTTAGTGAGACGAGTCTTACCTTGACGTCTCTGTGTATGACGTTGTTATCGTGGCAGTAGCGCAGAGCTTCGAGTATCTGCCGCATGTAGTGACTAAAAACACAAACAACACACAGACTGAGCACAATCTTGACCGGTGGAAGCAGACCGAGCGTGTGTGAGGAAGTGATTCTCACCTGGCCACCGCCTCGCTGTAGACGAAGCCGGCATCAGCCCTCTTCACGATCTCGAAGCACAGATCCGCACCATCCATACTGTGCCAAAAATCATTAAGATATAAAGTAAAGATCAAGTTTCATGACGATATGTTGCAAAATTTGCTACGGCAATATTTCAAAACTTTATTTCTGATTAGTGTACATTGCTCAGAACAAAACAAAGGAGATTTTCCCAATATTGAGATGTTTCTGCTCTCTCAGATTCCAGAGATTCTTATCTCAGACAGATATTATCCTCTCCTAACACAGCAGACATCAGCGGGAAAAGATGATGTAGAGTACGGTGCAAGTCTTAGGCCACTAATATTATCATCAACAAAAGCTGTGCCAACGTCTCCAAGATGAAGAAAAACTCCTACCTGGAAAGCTCCCTGAAAAACTCTGGGCACCTCGGAACAGAAGCCGTTTTACCAAAAGCTGTAATACCAAATAATGAATCAATAGAAGTGAACTGATAAATTAAATGTATTTATGGCATTATTTTTAAAAGCATCCTTATTTTACAGCCTTTTCACACGAGTGTCTAAACCTCTGGTAGTTTCCAGGTAGGTTTTTGTCTTCATCTTGGAGACGTTTCAGCACTGGCTGTTGTCACACAATAATCATTATTACAATTAATGACAAAAGTAATGTTTGAAAATGTAAACCGATATTTCCAACTGACACGCTACCGCAGAAGATAAAATAACCCACTCAAAACCAGCTGTTGTTGCTGAAAATACTAGTGACCTAAGAACTGCACATATACTTTTTGTGCTCCATGGTCACATACATAATATATATAAATGATACACTGAATATATAACTACACATGATAGTAATGAAGAAACACCAGAATATACTTCCTAAAATAATCAAGATGTGTTGATTAAACACAAAGCAAAGCTGATCTAGTGGTTGACCTTTACTGAACAACATCACAGCTTCTCTAATAGAGAATAATAAAACATCCTGATTTAGAATCAATGGCTCTGAATGTCTCGTTGAACCAGAACACTGTCTGAATCATGCTTTCTAAAGTGATCTGGACTATTCTGAGTCTGCAGTTTAATAGAAATCTGTTTGAACACTAGTGAGATTGAAATGTGGTGGTGCCCATTAATATCATTAAAGGTTATATAATAATATATTTTAATGTTAGTCAATCAAGTTTCAGAAGAGAAAAAAATACTCAACTGAAATTAAGAATTTGTATATACTGGATTTGACTAAAAGAGGCATTAGCATATAATTATTTGCACTTTTTCTGTTAAATGAAAATTTAATTGACTAGTATCATTGTGATATGAAATATTGTTGTATAATGTTGTATTTCTAAGACCTCACACACACTTACAACTCAAAGACCATGTAGAGCATCCCGTCGGAGCTGTAGGTCTCCAGCAGCTCCACGATGTGAGGATGTTTGAGCATGTGACAGATACTGGCCTCCCGCTTCAGATCTGAGGAGGAACAGACAGAAGATCATTAACAGGTTCACTGCCTTACTGAAGATGAAGATCAGACACGTCACACACATCAGTGTGACCAGATCGACACTAATGCACAGAGGAACGTGTGAGATCAAGAGCCTGACGTCACTGAGATCCCACGAGCGACCAGCAGAGGGAGCCACAGAGCATCAAACACACACACACACACACACACACACACACACACACAGACCTTCAGCAGAACTCATGAATGAGAGAGAGAGAGTGTGTGTGTGTGTGTGTGAGAGAGAGAGATGAAGGGCACAGAGTCTGAACATCAGACGTGTCTTCAGAGGAGCTTCAGATCACAGTGAACATCACAAACTGACGAGGCTTTTATTGAAGGGTCAAGAGTAACTTGCACTAATATTAATTTACTACTTATTTTGTGCAGCTTTTGTTCCACCAAAAACAAACATGATCAGGCTGAATGGATGTGCATTGGTTTGTCTGAATACAGAGAAACATTCTAGTACATCGTTATATCAGCCATCAATCAATCAGATTGAAGGAACGGCTGTGTCATGTGATCATCCTTCCTTTGTTTGTATTTTTACAAATATTCTCAGTGGTAAAACACTCGTCCTCGTCTGATGTGTGTCTGTCTGTTCGCTCACAGATGGCTCAGGGACGAAGCCAAAGCCTGGAGCTCCATGGCCCAGCGGGCAGCAGCACAACCTAACCCTCTGATCACACACACGTCACCCACAATCCTTTTGGCATGACCAGGCCACATGCAGTCTGGAGAAATCCACAGATTCACACCCAAACCAGACAGCCTTGAGTTACAGCAACACTCCAACCAGAGTGAACTACAGAGAGAGAGTGTGTGTGTGTGTGTGTGTGTGTGAGAGAGAGTGTGTACAGGTTTTTATATCCTGGTGGGGACCAATTGTCCCCACAAAGATAGGAAAACCAGGAATTTTGACCTCGT
>JAUMHQ010000116.1:80698-104677 GCA_032361165.1 Enteromius paludinosus | reverse complement strand
AATGACCTTTTAAACCGTTTAACTGATTGTATTAATCGGTCGGTTAACGGTTAAACGGTTAAAATGAGCATCCCTAATTTTAACACAAAATACTGCCGTTGTTGAAATATATTTTTAAAATCCTTATAAATTGTATTTTTTTTTTTTCAATGGGAAAAAATGTATCATAATTAATACCTAAATATTAACTAGTACAATGAATATTTACTTCAAATATTTCAAAGTTACAGAACTCTCTCTTAAAAACACTGTGAAAGAGACAGAAATAACAATTAGCCTAACTGAGGTGTTGCTGTATGTAACAAAACAGATATCATTACCCATTTCAAATAGGCTTTTCCCCTGACCTTATTAAATGTGTGATATTTCACATTCTTACACGGTATCAGTTCATACAGTTGTTACATTCAAATTAAATTAGTATCAACAAACTTCTCTGAAGAGGAAACAGAAGCTGAAGAGGCTGTAGATGTTTTTACACAGAAGTACATTTACACACAAAACTTCAAAAATTATTTGATATGATTCTTGTTTTAAATATGTTTTAAACATACAAATAACAAATGTTGATAACAATGCAATGACACTTAAATTTGAAACCAAACCTCCAATAGGTGGTGAAAACGACCTTTATTCAACCAATTCATTCAGAAACGAGCCAAGGGACTGTTTTTCTGAATGGGTTACTGAATCACTGACTCGTTACGGATTCGTCCAAAAACGGGGATTCGTTCAGTAACGAAACACCACTGGTGTTACATCTTCAGTCATTTTCAATTTGAATTACCTTGATTTTTGAGATTTTTTTCAAGCATGTTGCTTCTTTAATATCTGAACACATATTATATATATAAGCTATACACGTTTGTACAAGATGTAGCTTTAAGTTCACTAGTTAAAAAACTAATACAAAAAAAATCAACAATCAGTTAAATGTTCTGAAAATATTGTGATTTTAATGGTTGCTAAATCATCCAGCCCTAATTTCAGGTGTTCTGTCAGTCTGTGTGACCCCCAAATGAACAGTACCAGAGAGTTCAATTATCTTTGTTTTTCATTTGCTTCGAGTCTGGAGCCCTGCGCATACACACTCTAACACTCATTCACACACACTCTGCAGATTCATACAAATACACACGCATTCTCACAGACCCAAAATTAAATGATTATTCCCTCAAGTCAATCGCAACATGTAAGCTTTGATGTAATTGCTGATAATCTACCACCATGTAAACGCTACAGCAGAATCTCACACCATTTCTCACCGTGATCCAGTTCAACCATCATAATGACTTATAATGAAATATAGATGAGGCTAAGAGAGTTTTTGAGGTGTAGTATCCGCTTTCACGTGTTGAATCATTAATAAGAGGTTCAGTGATTTCTGTGATGAGCCATCAGAGTCCGTCCACATCCAACACACACCACAGAGCCAGTGTGAACACAAACCAGAGCCGCTCTCAAACCATCCACTTACAGAGACATACATTCATCTGTGTGCAACACTCAGATCGGCATGCCCTGTTGTGAATTTTGACCGGTTGATGAAAAACAAGCTTTTGTGGATTTAAACAATTCTAATAAGTTGAGTAGAATTATCTATGGAGCATATAATCATGTATTAATCAATTATAATTGCGACTTTATTTAAAGGCTGAAATGTCCGTTTACGGTTTTATGAAACTTTTCCAAAGTAGGGCTGCAGAAAAATCACTATTGTTGACATTTCGCTTAAAATTGTAACTGCAATTATTGATTACAATTAACAGAGTTTGCATTAACTGATGTTTATACCATTGTTAAAGGCAGGGTATATGATTTCTGGAAGCCAATGTTGATATTTGAAATCACCAAACAAACACGTCCTTCCCTAAAAGGGTCTTGCCCCTTCGATAGCTCCGCCCCACACATATGTAACGAGTTCTGTTAAACAAAGCAGTAGCTACCGATGTAACACCGTCTACACGAGACGACAGCGGCGCGATAATACTACAGGGGTCATTATAATCAGTGATGCTAACTTACACGGGACGCGAGCGGTGACAAATCTCAGACAGAAGACTGCTTCATTTTCCTCTTCTGCCCTTCATCTTCCTGCCGCTCTGCTCGGCTGTTCACTGAACACTGTCTCCTCCACGTCACAAATAGACACGCCCCTTACTGTTGATTGGCTACAAGTTTGTTTTGCTAAACAGCCCAAATCTTTTTCTAAAGCATTTTTTAGAAAATCGCATACCCTGCCTTTAAACAACTTCATGTCATAGGTTATATGAAAATAAGTAATCTAAAAACATTTAAACTAACATCGCTAAGCCTCATGTCAGCTGTTCACTGGATTGGTTTCTTCTTTAAATAATTAAAAACATGCTAACTGAAATGAGCTCCAACAGACGACATTAGCTGCCAATAAAAAAAAGACAGTGGGTCTGCAAAACCAAAACATAGTTCTCAGTCAGAAATAATGAAGAACATTACAAACAGCTAAGAGCCCCAGCATCACTGAACCAATCAAACCTCACAAACACACTTCACGTTTTATCATCGGATGTTTGAGTGAAACCAAACACAAGCTCTCCAATAATCAGAGGGATTTTAATTGTCTTTCATTAATTACAAACATACTGTACTGTTCAGAGGTCAGTGAATCATGATAACAGACTGGACGAACCTCGTCCAAACACCAGACAAACAGACTCGAGTCAGACGGCGCGATGGCACTCGTAATGATCGAACCGTACTGGCCAGAAGAAATATTTATCATCATTAATAAGTGTAATGTTATTGCAGCAGCAATAACCCACCGGAGATCCACCCCAGTGTAACACAGAGAGGTTTACTGTAGTAAATGCTGATGTTTCAGGAACCTGCAGGAGTCCATCAGTTCCTGTCCGAAGCTCATTGATCAGATCATCAGCAGCATTAATCCTGATCAGCAGCAGACACATTGATCCAGGCCTAAACCACCATCACGCCTGTTCAGTCCTGCAGTGCATCATGGGACGGTGCTGACGCTGGGACCTCACACATCTGAGGGCTGAATATCCTTCCCAATCCAGATCCGATGCCCAGTTTCAATTCCAATGTGGTTAAAATAAGTCATTTAGATATCCCACATTTATTTTGTATCGGTTTTGTAACAAAAACTTTATTAATAAGCGGTTTGTTTGCAAAACAGAGCTAACGATTCTGGATAAGAGTGAGATTTAGTTTGTTTTGGAGGGGAGAGACAAGTTAAATCTGATGATCCAGTGACTCACTCAATATTTACTCGTTTCTGTATGAATCAGTGTTTTTTAATCAAACTCTTGAATTAATGTTTCAAAAACAAACATTTTTGCAGCTAAAAATAGATGAAGAGCACAGGAATTAAAAGTTGGAACTGAAACCTTCATCTGATTCCAGATCTTCAGTATTCGATTCTGGAATTGGAAATGATTTCGATTCCCAATCCTGCTGAAACACCATCACTTTATTTGTTTAATCCAAATCCAAAAACAGAAACCGTATACCGCAAATCAGCCTAAAAAATACAAAAATCACCTAACCCTACTTACGCAGGACAGCTGTGAGCAGGACTTCATCATAGGAAGTATTTCAGTGACATTGATTCAGAATTAGACTTTACACGACGTTCACTGCTCTATTAATCACGCGTGTACTACCCAGCAACCACTCACTGAAAGCATCACGAAACAGGTTCTACAGACGGTGGAGCCCGGAGCAGATTCGGTAGAACTGGGGGGTTTAAAAAATAAAGATCACATTTTTAAAAATCCTATTGATTCACATTAATATTAATATTACTCATAATTTTATGCAGTTCTTGGTAAGACATTTGACAGTAAAGCACTGCACCCGAATTAATCCACTCGAAATGTACTTTTAAGAACAGAAACAGTTTTCAAAAAACTTTAAAAATTAATATATTCTTGCATTAAATCTACTATTATTCTTACAGTATGACATCCATAAAAGACAGATAACTTCAGTGCTAAAAAAGAAAGAGTGTGATACCATCTACATGTTCTGATGGTGATTTAATGTATTTGTTAATTTGACATAAACTGGATAATTCTGGAGCTTTAAAATGCTGGAAACAATCTCTCTCAAAAAAGGTACAAACCCTGAAATGAATTATGTACCTTTAACTCCATGGATATAGTTAGCGCTATTGCTTCTGGTTTTCTACATTTGACCGGTTTATATCAGAGATTTTAGTGTAGAATTTGAATTCATCTCACTAGATCTCGCAGCAGTCTTTCTTCATTCTGTGGTGAATTCACAAGCTTCTCGCAGGATCTCACTGCGCTGTGTTGTAACAGTGTCGCGAGGTGTTTTCTTGCACCGCTATGCTTTTGTTTTGTTTGTCGTACGAGGTTTCTCATATGCAATGACTGCTCATTAGAGTTAGTCGCACTGGCAAAAAAAACATTTGGACACAGTCTGGAGCCCTGCAGACACACCAGAGTCGTTCAGTTCTTGAGCTGCTAAGATCAATCCCAGTCTCTTCTGAGGACTCAGTTCTTGTGATCATCTGTAGCTCATGGAGCAGAACATCTAAATCCGGTCAGACTCTGACAGATCGACAGCATTATACGGAGCATCTCACACACCTTCCATCCCAGTCCACACACAGTGACTGAACCATAACCAGAACTAGTGAGACTGAACCTGTTTAACCACAGCAGCACTAACTAGTTCATCACACAAGTCTTCATGAGCCCCACGGGGAGAGATCTGACCCATCAACTCCGTTTAAGAGCTTCACCTGCACGTCACACAATCACCACAGGTCAACAAAACACACTGTGACATCATCACCAGGTGCGCTATTATCCACTGCACTTCGTTGACCAATGATTTAAGCATTCGTATTCACACAAACAAATAACTAAAAGAGCCATTTATACTACACCGTTTTCAACTGCAAATGTTTTGACTTCATTCACATGACAACAGGGTTTAGGGGCTTTTTGTGAAGACAGTGATGTCATGCGTGTGTGTTCCTCTCGTGCAGGTCTACAGACAGATGTGCACAAGTGTTTTACCTGGCATGAATGATACAGCATTTAGTGTGTGAACTGCAATAAAAAATAAATAAGAAATCTGCTCTTGATAGAAATGTTGTTTAAATGTACCCTAAATGACACCATTAGTAAAATTCATTCATAAATTTACAGAAAAGTGTTTGAGAACTTTAGGATTTATAAATGTGTCTGGGAGTTAGACTTCTCATTAGATGCTTAATACCACAATTAAGTATTTTTACTGTAATATACAGTATTATTTTAGAGATAAAGTCTGCACAACAAATTACCTCTATAGTGAATAAATGCTTGCCATTTACAGTAATGAGAGACGAACCCATTAACCCAGATTAGACTGTAAACAGTCACAGATGTAAATATTGCAGTGTTATGAGCAGTGCAGTAAACCAGCTTTACATTCATATGACGGTGAATTACAGACTGACCCGATCACTTCATTCACACCTGCACCAGCTCCACCTCAGATGAAGAAGAGCAGAGCTTCTACAGGAACAGACACACAGGCCTGTCTATCCATCCATCTGACCCACACATGACAGGAGATGAGGCACACAATCAACACAAATCTATTCTTTCGAATTAAACAATAGGCTAACTAATTACCTGAAACCTACAAACCAACTTCAGTGTCTAATAAACAGCAGTACACTATCACACACACACACACACAGGCCTGCTGCACGTTCTCCATCAGCCATATTCATACTATTCAATGAAAAATAATGTAATTATTAGCATACACCTGAGCAAAGACCACTAGGAAAAAAGGCACATTATACCTTTACGAGAGCCTCACACGAGACTGAGGTAAAAACCACAAATTACTGAGAGTATGAAGAGTGCCTGATCAATGAATATCGTTACATCACACACACACTCGATCAGCTGAACCTGAAGCAGTAAAATGTCAACACACGAGACAAAGAGAGGCGAAGGAAAACGCCTCAGCGGCTAATGATTGATTAACGAGCTTGGATTGATTAGACTGATCACTCACTTCCCGATCACCTCGCAGAGCTCGTACACATCCTCGAACAGCACGTCGTCGTCAGCCATAACGTTACCGTTACTCCCGCGGATCTGTCGGATCCGCTGTCCCTCAGAAACGTGCCGCGAACGTCAAAATCCGTGCGGCGACACCGGGATCCTGTAACGTTAAATCCCCCGGATTCCCGTCGACGACCACCGAAGATGTCCGTTCACACCGAGCGACGACGACGACGATGATGATGATGGTGGTGGAGGGGGTGATGATGATGTCAGGGAAAATCAACGCTCCGGGATTCAGGTCGCAACGCTCCGGGAATCTGCCGCTTCAAATAATAAATGTCAATGTGACGCGAGCAACCGAGAAAAACGCGCTGGTGCGCCCAAACGCTCGAGATCCCGCCGATCTGCCTCAAACATTAAAAAACGCGCTCAACGCAGCCGCCGCTCCGGTTCCCGTCCGACCGCGCTCATCATTGTCCGTTAGACGCGCCGGTACACGCCCTGATCTCCCGGTAAAGCAGCGCTGCCGTGTAACGGTTTTCTGCAGCTCTCCGTTGCCTCGGCGTCTCTCCTCCTGCTCCGCTGCTACTCCAGTTCAGCGCGCTGATGCTCCGCCTTCTCAAGGTTATGAAGCTGCCGCACGCGGAGCCGCAATGGCAGCCGAGGTGCGCGCGATCCCCGGATGTTCCCGCTTACGTTCGTCGGGCCGCTTGAGCCAAGATGTCGGCGGAAGGGCGCGCCTTCGAGCCCACGGCGCTCAGTTTCCTAATCTGCCCAGAGAAATCCCGTTCTCCCGTCCAGCGGCCAATGGCAGACCGCCGTCGCGGCGCATGCTGGTTGACCGTGCGATGACGTCAGAGCGATTTTTTTCCCCAGGATCCGTGAATTTTCCTGCTGAATAAATGCTGCAGGAGGGCAATAGATTGAACATTGAAGGTTCTCGTTGAATAAGAGTGCGCTCGCAAACTGAGCATCATTTCACGATCCTGATGATCCTGATTTATCACATCCATCACTGACTGAGCCTCCTATTCATATCAAGCGCAGAAATATTGTACAGTTCATACAGATGCAATGCAAAATAAAGACCGATAGGGTTTGCTCATTCAGGCATCATATATATATATATATATACATACATACATACATACGCGTCGATATATATTAATATATTTGTTCGAGTGTGTGTGTGTGTGTGTGTATGTGTGAGAGAAAGAGAGAGAGAGATTGTGTAAGTTATCTGTGTGTGCGAGAGAGAGAGACCTTGGACCGCAAAATTTGTCTTTTTTTTTTTTATGGAGAGTTATGCATCACCTGTAAGCTGATAATAAATCATCTCTCCACTGATGTATGGTTTGTTAGGAGATACAACTATTAGAGAATCTGGAATCTGAGGGAGCAGAAACATCTCAATACTGAGAAAATCATCTTTAAAGTTGTTCAAATTAAGTTCTTAGCAAAGCATATTAATGATCAAAAATATAAAACAAAAAAACGTTTTAGTTTATTCATAATAGAACATTTACAAAATATCTTCACGGAACATGATCTTTACTTAATGTCCTTAGAGTTTCGCCATAAATTAAACTAGAATTTTGATCCATAAAATGTATTGTTGCTTACTGCTACAAATAAACCTGTTCTCTGAAGAATGCTTCTGTGCTCCAGACTCATATATACAGTATATATATATATATATATATATTTTTTTTTTTTAATGAATATAAATGTATATTTAGAAAGAGAGAGAGTTTAGAATTTTAAACCCCATGAAATCAGACTTATATTTTGTGATGACTGAGATCATTCAAGTGGGTTTCTTCATCTGGAGATCTGCTCCTCATCACCACTGAGCTTTGGAGGAAGAAGATCACCAGTCATGGGTTGGTTATTTTAGTTATTTACATTTACATTTATTCATTTAGCAGACGCTTTTATACAAAGCGACTTACAGGTGGGGAAAACAGCAGCAATTAGTCCTAAGTTATCACTTCAAGAGCCTTGCATGGTCAGGCACCTCTCTATATTCAGGATCTTTTACATAATGACCTGGATCTTTTAACTGTCCCTAGAACACGTCTTAAGACTAAAGGTGATGGTGGTTTTTGTTCAGAGGCTTTGGAACTCTCTTCCTTTAGCACTGAGAAATATGGGCTCTGTAAATTGTTTTAAAAAACATCTGAAGACGCATCTGTTTGGACTTGCTTTTAATTAACAGCAACGGTCGCTTGGTACGTTATGTTCGTGAAAATTGGTTTTTGTTGTTTTTATGGTGGATCTTTTTTGTATGCATGATCCTTTTTACTTACAGTTTCTAAAGCACTTTGTGACTCCTTGTCTGTGAAAGCTGCTATATAAATACATTTTACTTGTTGTTAATCATAAACCGGCATCATCTCTCAGGAGTCACTATAGACATTTCTACAGCCAGAAACAGGAAGTGCTGGTCTGTACTGACTGACACACACACACAACTCTGTACAGCTATCTTTGTGAGGACATACGTTGACTCAATAATCTCTAGCTCCTGACCCTAACCCTACCCATCAGAACCTACCCTTTACCCAATTATAACCTGACCCTAAAACCAAGTCTTGACCCTCAAACAGGTCTTTAAAGAGCTCTCAGAAAGTGAGGACCGGACAAAATGTCCTCACTTTACAAGACTGTCACTCTGATGATCTAAAACTCAGACCGGCCCTCACAAAGATAGCTGTACACACACACACACGTCTGGTCAGCTATCCTAATGGGGTCTCTCCATAGGTGTAATGGTGTTTCTACTGTACAGACCGAATATTCTATTGCCCTACACCAACCCTACACCTAAACCTACCCCTTACAGGAAACTTTCTGCATTATTAGATTTAGAACTTCATTCTGTGTGATTTATTAGCTTCTTTGCCCATGGGGACCTCAATTTAGGTCCCCACTATGACAAGTCCCCATGAGTCTGTGTGTATTCAGGTTTAAGTCCCCACCAGAATATAAAAAGATGTACACACACACACACACTCACACACATTAAGATGTAGTTGATTTCTTTTGCATTGTCTGCAAAGAACATACTTTTTCCATAACTGTTTTATTTGATATTTGGGTTTATGTACACGCTTTATTTTTCATAGTTAGATGTCAGTGTCACTTAATCTCAAAAACAGTATCTTAGCTATTGAATGATTTCCTGTGGTATTTAATCTGTAACTTCAGAACATCACTGTCGGGTGTAAACGTTTGATTTGATTGAAAACCTGAGGAAAGTACTCCAAAGTAATCTGTTACATGGTTTTAGTAAAGTAACGGAATACTTACCACTTGTAATCTGTAAGATTTCCAAAGTAACCATCCCAACACTGCACAGGAAGTAGTTTTCTAGTTAGTTAAATCAAACTATTGTGTGGAATCAGCCAGCGGGTTGCCTTCTTTCTGACACATCTGGGACGATCGGGCGCTGGAGCGGATTGAGTCTGTTTGTCCTCCACACTCCACATCAATCATCCTGAAGATAATGAATGAATCTCATACAGTCTCTATATACGAGCAGTGCTGATCACAGTAAGCTTTTATCATCCAACTCTTCTTTTTGACCTGTTAATTTGGCTGTGATCACAGAATTAGACAGTACTAGTTTAAAATGGTTTCATCTGTCTAATCAGTTTTGTCTGGTGATCTCTGGGAATGTTTGCAACCGTCTTCTGACACAGAAAGAAGTTTTCTGGGAATTTTAGGACTGTTTTTAAGGACACAGAAAAACTAATTTGAGAAGCAGCAGGTGCAATGCTCTACTTTCTGAATGTTTGAGACGTAGTGAAAGATCTAACAGTGGATTTACATCAACACACACTGAAGAGGTTCTTCCATTCACAAACATTTATTCCAAAACAACAACAGAAACAGTTACACCACATTGCTTTTTGTCTTTATGGAGAAAGTTGTATGCAGTCAAATACATAAAACCGATCATGGAACCGAAGCGAAAGAACAACATGACGCTTCATGACAAGCTCACATCACTACTCCTTTCCAGCAGTGAAAATAATATAACAATATTAATAGTCAGGACAAATATTGACACATCCCATAATCTCATCTCATATGTACATTTCTATATAAAGTGCAGGGAAACGATCTAAAAGGGATTCAGGTATGAGTCTGATTGAGACGCAGCCCATCCGAAACACCAGCATCATCAGCACCTGACGACGGGCTTCAGTGTGATGGAAAAACAAACTAATTACGCACAAAAACACGCCGTACAGACTGATTTCCCTCAGACATTACACCTAGAAAACAAGAGCTGACGGCTTCACCTTCATCAACTCAAAAACCAAGCGTCTTGGTTCTGATCTGTGAGAGAAATCCATTACAAGTCACTCGCTCAGAAACAGGGCTGCACGATAAATCACCCTTTAATCAACTGCATTATTTGGTTCCTTCTCCTTAAGATGCTTCCTTCTAATGTGTACTTTGTGTTATCGACCGATATTCGGCTTTTATCAGATATCTGCATCGGCCGATATGCACAAGACTTTTATTTTGCCAGCACTGAGTAATAGAAAAACTTGATTCCCAGTGCACACGAACTTCCCAGAACAACTTTACTTTTTATGTATATATTTTTAAATATTTAATTTGTGAAAAATACTGTAATAGGAATACAGAATCAAGCAGTTGTCTAAAGTGTGTTTGATTTTAGTGCTGTCCAGCGATTAATCGTAAAGAATTACATTCAAAATACACGTTTGTTTAGATAATGTTTGTGTACTGTGTATATTTATTATGTATATACACACACACACGCACACACACACGCGCACGCGCACGCGCACGCGCACGCGCACGCACACGCACACACACACACACACAGTGTGTTTATAAACATAATAAAAACATGCACATATATTATGTAAACAAACAATCATTTTGGACCTGATTAATCATTTGACCGCATCATTTATTTGACAGGTTTAACATTATAAAAACGTTTTAATATTATTTAGAATAAATTAATATGATATATTAAGGCTCTATAGCGTCCACCCTGCTCTGTAAGACCAGATGACGGCTCGTAATGAATTCAAATTTCCCGCTCGTTCAGCCGCTCTGACGTCTGCTCAGTCAATGTTCTCTAGATTTGTGCAAATACACTATGATAACATAATTACATTATTATAATCATTCTGATAATATTCTATAAATAATATATTAGTTCTAATGAAATTTTAAACAAAAAGAAAATAACAATAAATGTGATTATATTGGAGTAAAATATCGTGCAGCTGTCACGAGCGCTTCTGAACCCATCCACGTTCACTTCCGTCTGGAATCAACAACAGCAAATATAAAAGAACCAAAACACGATTCATCTCCCGCTCAAACTTCATTTGGTAAAAGTGCTAGGAATCCAGGTCTGGTGTTTATTAGACGCCGATCCGCCCGACACGAAGCAAGAAGGAACGAGCTGCTGAGAGCCAAAACACACGTACCCTTCCACACAGAGCAGTCCCAGAAACCCCGGCTGGATTCATAGAAAACATCCGCTTACATCTACAAACATTCACTCAGCTATTAAATGCATTTATCTAATTTTGGAGATCTGTCTGGAACCAACGGAGACAGACTCGATCCAGAGGAAGTGTGTCTCCGAGAGCTCCTTTAAACACTAAGGACGCTCACCAAATGTTGATTTCGTTTAGTTATAGATCATATATCACCGACTATACATCAGTCGTTATTAGTGTTAACCCTAACATTCTATTTGAAAGATTCTGAAAAACGTATGATTTGTTCAAAAAATGTAAACACATTCATGAATAAATCAGTATCTATAAGATGATATAATTAAAATAATAATAATAATACCATGCATCTCTAGTTAACTGATCAATTAATGACATTATTTTAACAGCGTCCTGAAAAGGGGCCTAAAGCTTTTAATAGTTCTGGAGCTTTGCAGGTTGAGTCTGTCTCAGTTTGTCCTTCAGATCTCTAACAGCACTGGGTCATTACAATTACTGGCTGAATGAATGTTTCCTCCTGACGTCTTGAGACGTTTCTAGCTGCTGCTAACTCTAGCGTTGTAATGACTCTGGGCAGCACATGTGTCCGTGGCGGCGACTCGAGAGCGCCTGTAGTGCATCTGTTGACCCCTCGATGTGCTTCTACCAGGTGGGCATCATGTCAGGGAACCAGACGCGGCCCAGGTGTTTGGACACCTCCCAGTGGATGTCGTCCGGCCCGTACTTGCTGTCGGGCACCAGCACCTCCTCCATGATGGACAGCTGCGCGAGTCGCCCGCCACACATCTTGACGAACTCCACGAAGGCGCTGCAGGACACCTCACACTCGCCCAGGCCGATGGCCGACAGCTGGCCGCAGCGCTCTGCGATCCGGATCAGCTCCTCGTCCAGGGGCCTCAGGCCGTTCGCACACACCACCAGCTCCACCAGACGAGGACAATTCAGCCCCACGCGGCCCAGCACCTCCTTACTGACCGAGCGGCCGAAGTATAGGTGCGTGACCGGCACCTCGTCACAAAAGAAGGGCCCGAACTCGTCCTCATACAGGAAGAAGTACATGACCAGGTTGAACTTGGGCGAGTGGCGCACCATGGCGTCCCAGCTGCTCTTCTTGATGGAGTGGAACTGCTGGCCCGGGTTCTCACTGACCACGTCGATGCGCAGGTGCTCCAGGTGCACGTGACGCTCGGACGACAGCGCTAGCAGCAGCTCGTCACTCAGCAGGTGATAGTTCAGCGCTAGCTCGCGCAAGCCGTGACACTGATCCGCCACACACAGGATTCCTGAAACACAAACACACCATCAGCCTCGCTAGAGAACACCTCAGACACCAACACACACCGCTGTATACATATAAAGTCATTCGATTTTAATTACGACCCTGGACCACTAAATAAGAGTCAGTTTTATGAAATTATGAGATTAGTTACAATTAATTGTTTAAAAAATTTTAAGGTTTAGTTCACCCCAATCATTTACTCACCCTCATGTCATTCCAGACAGCTCTCCGATTTCATCAAAAATATCTGAGTTTGTGTTCTGAAGAAGAATGAAGGTCTTGTGGGTTTGGAACGGCACGAGGGTGAGGAATTAATGACAGAATCTTCATTTTGGGGTGAACTAACCCTTTAAGTAAACAATAACTGATCAATTTATGACATTATTTTAACAGCATCCTGAAGCTCACACCATCATACAGCTTTCAAACTGATTTTAACTACAAGCATAACATATACAACAGCAATGAGACAATAATAATTAGCTTATTAATGCCATGGATTTGCCGCCATAAATTAAGCATGTTTTTCATGAGCTGGATGCTGCAGCGGGCCATCGGCGATGGATGATGGCATCGTCTATCGACCCAACCCTAGTAGGTTTATAAATAATTGGCCTAAATATCTGATGAAATGAAGAACGGTGTGATCCCAGATGAACGTTATAATAAACCTGAACTGCATGCAGACGCGGAGCAGCGTTTACTGTGTTACACGTAACCTTCACACATGTAAATAATTAACACCCAATATTACACCTGCATCTCTTATACTAAGTGAATAGAAGCATGAATATTGACAATAAGACTATACTTTGTTTTTTTTAATTAAAGCCTAATTTAAATTAAAAAGCCTATCGTAGTCTGAAGGAATCCAGCACTTTCAGAATTTCGTCAACACGCATAAAATGCAAATATTCAAAGAAGCACTTGTGTTAGTTCAGTGACAGTATTGTGTGTGTGTGTGTGTGTGTGTGTGTGTGTGTCTGACCTGCAGGGGACACGTGAGGGCAGCTGCTCATCTTCAGCAGCTTCAGTGTGTCGCTGTTATTAGCCACCAGCACTTTGAGTGACGGGTCGTCCACCGGCGTGTCATCGATCTTCAGCGACGACAGAGACTTCGAGTTCACGAACACCACCGTCAGAGCTGAGATGAAGTGAGACTGACAAAACAAAACAGACCATCATACACCTGAGAGACTCCATTCAGAGCACTGAGTGTGTGTGTGTAAGAGAGAATGGAAGTGTGTGTGTGACAGTGTCCCCGTAATTCAAAAGACTTATAAAACATACTAAATGGTGTTTATTTGAGAATGTAAAAGTGTGTTGTGTTTCCTGTAAGGGGTAGGTTTAGGTGTAGGGTAGGTGTAGGACAATACCACATACAGTCTGTACAGTAGAAACACTATTACACCTATGGAGAGACCCCAGAACACACAAAAACCAACGTGTGTGTGTGTGTGTGTGTGTGTGTTTGTGAGTGTGTGTGTGTAAGAGAGATGGGAAGTGTGTGTGTGCTTGTGTGAGAGAGACATACTTTGGGCAGTTCCATGAAGGAGGGTCTAGCGGTGGAGATCAGCCCAAGCGTCTTCAGTGAGCAGTTGACCAGCTGAGAGAGGATGTCACACGCTGCTTCTGCAGATTCAGTGCTGCTGTCCACCTGAACACACACACACACACACACACACACGTGTCAGGATCCCCTCAGACGCCCCGGGCCAAGCTCCAGTGAACCAGCACTCTCACCTTGAAGCTGACGTACTGCAGGTGGTTGGAGTGTCTCTTGATGATCTGTTTGATGAGGTCGGGGTGCGTGGCCTTCAGGTAGGAGCTGGCGGGCTGGTTCAGCTCGAACTCGAAGCACCTCCAGAGCTCAGGCATGTGGAAGGTCTGGTTCCAACCGCGGCACACCTGCGAGGCGAAGGCCCGGTCCAGCAGAGGCAGGTACTGGAAGATCTGCAGCAGGATCTCCTCAGGCAGCTGCCTCCAGTCCACCGCCCCGTCTTCAGAGTCAGCCCGCCGGAGCCGCTTACGGAGCTCAGGGGCCCCGGGGCCTGGCCCCAACACGGAGCCGCCACCCTCCTCTGCATTGACTCCTGCCTTCTGACCTCTTTTCATTCTGAACACACACATTCAGAGAGGTCATGCACAGAACACACTACTAGTTCACTACACACTGCATACTAGAGGTTGCTTGTTAGTAGTCAAACAATTCATTGTGATTAATAACATCCGAAATAAAAGTTATTGTTTTGTGTAAACATGTCTCTGGAGCACAGCAGCCGTCATCAGCAGCACAGCTGTATTTGTAGAAATAGACAACTATACACTGTATGAGTCACAATCATACTTCTCTTTTATAAAACAAATCATTAGGATATTAAACAAAGATCAGGCTCCATGAAGATATGTTGTACATTACCTACCATAAATACATCAAAACTTCATTTCTGATTAGTAAAATTCATTTCTAAGACTTCATCTGGACAACTTTAAGAGATTTTCTCAATATTTAGATTTATTTATTTTTCTGCTCCCTCAGATTCCAGATTTTCTAATAGTTGTGTCTCAGACAGATATCATCCACTCCGAACACACCAGACATCAGTGGAGAGATCATTTATTACGTATAAATCAAAAATGACCCTCATGACTGGTTTTGTGGTCCAAGGACTCTTATTTGGAATTTGTGAAAAAAAAAAACAGATAAAAAAATAAGCCCAGAAAATAACGCTACTGAAAATGAAAAGTCATGTCAAGCACATTGCATTGTGGGATACAATACAGCAGTGGTAGTAACTGAAGTGTGTTAGTGTGTTCTAGAGAACACAGCCTGTCTGAGTGTTTACATACACAGCTGTATTTCTCAGTCACTCCCAGGGTTTCTGGTTTATTAAGTGCAGTTCTTTAACTAGCTGTGGTTAAACCAGATCCGCTGTGATCTTCTGAGATCATCTCATTCATCTGAAAACATGTGTTGTCTAACACACACACACACACACACACACACACACACACACACACTCAGACACACTCACACACGAACTAAATAAACAAGACAACGCCCGCCTGTCTGACTCCATCATCAATGAATCAAGCAGCAGCTATGCATGAGAAAAACACTGAACAGATATTAAGATTAATGAAGGATCAACCTGTATATTCATACTTTATGTTGATTCTACATTAATTTCTACATAAACAGCAAAAAACATTTATTGTTCAACAAAATGTACGAAATTAAAACTCTGAGACTGTGTTTCATATCAAAAGTAACAAATCTTGCTGCTACTACTGTTCTTCGACTGAAAACAGGATCAAATACTCAACCCTTGGGATTTTTGTAAAAATAGATTCAAATAAAAAAATTTTCTTTTTTACCCAGCATTAAAAAATATGAGTACAGAAAAACAAATCATTATTGTATTATTAATTGGCAACTCTGTTTTCACAAAAAAAAACTTTTAAAATAATATTTCATAAATATGACTGAACACAGTTCACGAGTGACGTGTTTTTATGGTCACGTGGATCTTGACAGCCTCAGAGCAGCGCGAACATTCCGCTAAACGTCACAGATCGACCTGAGGCGAGTAAATCACGATAGATGGGTCGTTTTATCTGGACCGAAGCAGAATCGTGCTCTTTAGCGTGTTTAAGTGATTCGGTTGATTCGGGTCGGGTGTCCGTTCTGCGGGAACGGGAACGGTACCTGTGTCGTAGCGCTGCTGGTGATCGGTGTCGCCTCAGCCTGGGCCCGCGCTCCAATACTTCATCCGAGCGGACCAACCGAACACGACCATTGGCTCTCGGTCGACGCGATGGCGACGGGCGGATCCACGAGCTCGGATCGGCGGCTTTAGTGACGATCGCTGCGAGTATTTTTCCCGTCTGTCTTATGACCCAGTTACTCCGCGGAGAAGCGCCCGTTCGCGGAAAATGGCGATTGTGTTGTGGTTAGAGCGAGCGGTGCATTCTGGGTAAAGCGGAGGGAGAGCAGTTCTTCGCGCGGCCAGCAGAGGGCGCCTCCCTCACACTCGCGCACTGTGTGTGTAGTATATACTCAGAACCGCGTACTGGCTCTACTGTTTTCTTTTATTAAACACTTGCTTAGGAAATACAATGTGACCATGTACTACACAAACAGTCATAAGGGTCCTATTTTTTTTTAAATTGAGATTCATGCATCTGAAAGCTGATTGACTGAGATACAAGTATTTAAGTATATCTAGCAATGCATATTACTAATCAAAAATTAAGTTTTGATGTATTTATGGTAAGAAATGTACATAATATCTTCATGGAAGATACAGTGTATTGTTGTCTATTGCCACAAACATAGCTGCTGAGCTCCAGAAAAAAAGCTGGAATTCAAGGATGGCCAAATAATACATAGAATAAAAATTAATTATAAAACATTAAAACTCAACAGAGGGAGATAGAAAATGAATGCAAAACATTAAATAAATAAATAAAAATCACATAAGAATATGCCACGATATATTAGCTTATGGGAGATTTTTTTTTTTTTTTTACATTTTAAGGAAAGTGGTTACAAACTATTTATTTTAACTACGTTTGAAAAATAAAACATGTTGAACGTTAGTGAAATAAATTTAACTTAAATGTAGCTATAATAACTTGCAATTACTTACCTTTAAAAAAATTTGTTCATTCAATTGATCATATTTTTCAGTGCAGCTGTAAACTACAACGGATAGCCTCTCTTTCTGTGCAGCTCATGTTTATTTCTTGGTGGCACACTGATCAGTTGGGTGCTGTATGAATTACGTCAGCAGAAGTCAGCTATACCTTATTTTTTTATGTTTCTGATGATGGGATCTGTTTGTAATGGGTAAAGGGTGTGGAGAGAGCAGCTATCAGACGCTCACAGAAACACTGACGCACCTTCATCATCATCATCATCCGCTCTGAATCATGTTGATATGAAGCTTATAACTCTTCTCAAGGAGCGTCGAGAACACTCGATGCAGCATTACAGGATCCTAAATACAGTGAAGAAACTGATGCAGTTTTACTGTAAAACTGTTTTAATGTAATTCGAGATGAGCAATGAAGTCCAGATTCATCTGTAAGATTAAACTATGGCTTTGATTCTTCATGACAATCACAAATATTGTAAAACACACACGACACACTCACTCACACCTGACACATGATCACTTTAATTTCTGGAAACAAAACTGACGCCTGGAAATATTCACAACGAAGCAGGTGAAGCGTAACCTGCCAATAATATATAAAAGAGTCAAATTCTGAAGCCGGATCCGACAGTCTTATAGTCCCCTGGAGAAGCAGCTACTCGTCGGTGTCTCTCTGCCGGAGGCTCCTGGACTTGCCGTTCTCGTTCTTCCTCTTCTTGAAGGTGGCTCCGGCGCTGCTCTGGGGCCCCAGGGACGTGATGGTGCGCTCCTTGAACCTGGCCCTGGGCTCCGGAGGGCCGCCGGCAGGGGTCTGAGCGGGGGCCTGAGCAGAGCTCTCCGTCTGGGGCAGCTGCAGATCCACCTTCTCACTGCGGAGCAAAGACAAACGGATTAATGTGCGTAAAAATCTAACGTTTGAAATGGCAAGGAAGCAAACGGAGCAACATATCCTTCCTTAAATAAAGAATTATTCACTATAAGATTAATAACATAGGGTTAGGGTTAATGAAAGACTAATTACGTTACTTTTTATGGAAAGCAATGTGTGAAGTTACATTTCAGTTACTTTTTGAAATACTTTTGAGTTATTATTTTACAAAAGTAAAACCCTTTTCACAGCATCAGTCTGAAGGAAATGTAAATTCAAGTCTGTACGGTAGAGGACGGCTCAAACTAATAAATATGACTCAAGAAAACTATTCAGCAATAACAAAAAAGGTCAGTAGCAAAGGCATCGGTTAATAAAATGGGATTAAACCCATATATAGATATTTGTCTTCTTTCACATATTTAATTATTGCTGGTTTGCATGAGATTCTGATTCTGAGGAACGCTACATCTGCATGTAAGAGGAGTAAAAACATGTTCATATTTAGTCTAGAACTACTACACATAACTAGCGCTACTTATTTGGAAAAGATACTCTGATATTTTCCCGCTGGGTTACTTTACTAGTTACTTAAAGCAATCGGATTACTTGGAGTGCAGTACCCCAGCAGGAATAGCTTTAGAGAAACTCAACAGGTTTGTTGTCAATAAGTTTTGAGTTCACACATCAATCATACGATCACGTGTGTCTTACTATGGATCCTGCTGTGCCTGGATTTGTTCCCAGGCTCCGTATGGATTGGTCTTTCTGGGTCTCTTCACAGGAATCTGGACCTCCTTCACTGCTTCAGTCACGACCGAGTCTTCCTGTTTCTCCTCACCGTCTCCTCCATCTTCTGAGCTTCTCTCTCCTCCGTCATCCGCTGACGTTTGGAAGAACTCTTCTTTTCTCTTCTGTGTGGAGATCAAACACACGGACCTGTCATTCTGTGTGTGTTTATGATGTTGTTTGGAAAGTGTTTATGTTGTTCTGTGTATGAATGACTCACCCTGAAACTGATCTTCGGACCACTGGTCTGAATGGTTTGGTCTGGTTCTGGTGTGTCTTTAGGAGGGTCGGTTGTGTCTTCAGCTCCAGACTCAGACTCCGGCTGAGGAGTAGACTCTGGAGGAGATGGATCTTCTGCTGTTCGCACCTCCTCATGAGGAGAATCAACACCAGGAGGAGCAACTTCCTCTGCACTGAAATCATCCGGTTTCTCCCAGCTGGATTCTGCTCAGGATGACACATACAGGTTTAGAAAGAAAACCCTGACATATGAAACAACAGTCAGGAAAATCGAATGTTTTGTAACAGAACAGAATATTGATCAAAATGATCCAAACATGATGCAGTGCTGATTGAGAGATGATGAAATAAAGGTGTTTTGGAGGCTTGGGAAGATCATTCCTCCGCTGAGGAACAGTGAAAGTAAAGCTTCTGGAATTGTCTAAAGTATATATATGTGAAGCTGCGTGCATGTTTCTCACCGCCCGTCTCAGTGTTATAGTAGTACATGTATCCATCAGGACTCACAGCCTCCATCCATGCCCCGCTTGACAGATCCTGCAGCACGTAAACATGAGGTTAGACCTGAACACGTGAACCTCAGGCTTCCACACAGACAGACTCAGTTTTACCTGTGTTTGTACAGTAGCTGATGACGAGCTCTCTTCCACAAACCCGTCCGGTTTCTCCCACCGAGACTCTGAGATCAAAAACACAGTGAGTGCTGAAGAACACGGACAGACACGGTGTGTGGCTCGATCATCAGCTCACCTCCAGTGACGGTGTTGTAGAAGTACTCCAGGCCGTCGCCTGCGGTTCCTCTGATCCAGACGTCTGTCCGCTCTCTGCCCCTGCTCTCTGACGGGACGCTCGCTTTGAGTTTCTTGGGTTTTTTCTGTGGTTTAGCAGGAGCTACAGACGGAGCCACACTCTCACCTGTAGAAACAGAAGAACTGTGAGGAGCAGTGTTACCTCACACACACACACACACACACACACTCTCACCTGTCACACACACTCACCTGACGACTGACCCGCCAGCCTCTTCAGATCCTCCTCATACGCCTTTTGAGCCGCTTCCTCCATCGCTGCAAACTCTTTTGACATCTTCTTCTCCTGCTTGGCTTTCGCCACGCTTTTCTTCTTAATCTATCATGAACATTGACGGGGTCACATGAGCTCTGCTGGCCAATCAGAGGTCATCTCTCACACACACACACTCTTATCTTCACACACACGCAGCTCAGACAGCAGCAGCAGCCAACATACTGTTTACTTCAGATCACACCCACTGCATACACCAACAAACACTGATACTAGAGCTTCCGTCTGCAGTGGATGAATGAAGAAAGAACGTTTGAAGAACATGTCCTTGGAATGGTAAAAAAAGCTTTATGCACCAAAATTTACATTCAAAAGTGCAAAATAATGATATTTCTGAGATGATGACTCATGAAATAAAACACACGTGACGGTGCAGTACACACTGAATGATAAGAATCGATTTTGCTGCTTTATTGTCACATGAACACATATTGTGCGACTCCAGCTATTATTATACAAAGAAAAACTTCTATTTTAAATCTAATTTTGCAGAAAAACAATGTTGTCAGGCTGTGATTATTATTTAATTTTCTTACTCTATCATAGCAAAACAGCTTCGTTATTCAGCAAATGCATTTCTACAAAATATGGAAGTGCACAAACTACTCACAGATTCTCTTATGATTCATTTTCGACAATAAAGATATGAAAAATGTAAAATATTATAAACAGCAGCATATAAAAAATAAGAATAGTCTATTCTGATATCATGGTGACTAAAATCCTTTGAAAAAACGATAACTTTAAAGCAAAGATGATATTTCTTCATTCATTGACACTGAAGTCCACTGCATGCTGGGATGGCAGAGATGTTCTGCTGCACATTTTGCCAGATCTAGAAGGCCATCAGTGCAATTCATGCATAATTGTGTATAGAGAGTACAGTAATACACAACAGAACCAGAGAGAACACACACAACATCCGCTAGACCGCAGTGCGCCCTGTGTAGTGTGCAGTATGCAGTGTGCACTACACTAGTGTTGTAACTGTTACCTCTGCGATCTTGGCCGCAACATTTTCTTTGTGATTCTTTCCTCTCTCGTGGAACTCGACACTCTGAGAAAAACACGAGAAAACACGAGAATCTGTTCATGAACACATCCAGGTCGAGTATTCTGTGTAAGTGTGGCTGGGTTCACTCACGGGTTTATTATCTGCGATCCAGCATTTGCAGTACTGACAGAACTTCCTCGGCTGTGACTTCCAGTAATCAGCCCTTGATTACAAACACAGAGACTGTTTTTATATATTCAGGGTGAATTAACGTAACGTTACAGCTCGACCGCGTGCGTTATATGAAGATCTGATTTAAAAGGCTAGTGATTACTTACATTTTAAAGGATGAAAACTTCAAATCCTATGAACATACAAAAATGTTAAACTGAAATCTACATGCTCGCTCACTGATGAGTGCTCACTGCTGGCGCTTCGAAATGACGTCACTTCTGGCGCGACAAACCTTGAAGCAGAAGCGGAAATGCTAAAACAAGATTGAATAATAGGACAGTAAAAGATCGCTCAGTGATTATAAAAATATTGAACAATAAACCGGCATTTGAAAATCTCACTCTATGAATCATGAGTGACCACAGCTCTACTGCGCCTATAAGAGGCCCTCAGGTCGCGAGAGCGTCAACACTCCCATATGGTCTAGCGGTTAGGATTCCTGGTTTTCACCCAGGCGGCCCGGGTTCGACTCCCGGTATGGGAAGATGATCTTTTCCCAACTTTATAAAGATATTCCAACTTAAATTTAAAGTGCTTTAGAATAATCTTGTTTTACAGCATAACACTTTCTGTAAGGTTGATGGTAATATTTCTGTACTGCACTGTTAACAAGGAATAAAGTGCAAACAGTTTTAATATTGCTGGCCCGCTTTGACTGAATGTGTTAGATGAAGTGGGATTCAGGTAAAGTGGTCTGACCATTAACCTTCAGTAATTATACTTCATTAAATAACCTGACATTCATTGCGTAGTTCACACATATAATTATTCTTATTTATTAAACAGAAATTAGTCTGCAGTCAGAACATTAAAATCAGAGATGGAAGAAAGAAAGAGAGAATAGAAAGAAAGGCATGAAGTTCAGTCTGTGGAGTTATTATAGATGAAGAACCACAGAAATATGAAAGAAATACTCTGTTAGAGATACTGACTGTATTTCAGCCCTTCACCAGTAAATTCACTTTGATAAGATTAAAGCTAAATTAAAACATGAGGTGATCATCAGTCCTACATCAGCTGTGTTAAATAATACATCATGAATGCCCTGAGATGTGGGCTAAAGTCTCTCCAGCTGATGAGAAATGGAGTAAATCTACATGAAATCATCCTCAGAAGAGTTTCATCAGGACAACTAATGAATTAATCCAGTCAACCAGCAGCACATGGGTTGATTAGCAGAGTTTTACAGCTAAAATTAAAACCATTAAAAATATTATTACTTCAAATAAAATGTCAGCTGAAATTAAATCTTAAAAACGGTGTATTTCAGTGCGCTGAAAACAAAAACTTTGCTAGTTACTTGAACAAGGAAGTCTGATTACATTAGGTGCATTACTTCCTGACCATATGAGTAAAGCATAGAACACATAAAATATATCATAAAAAACAAACAAAACTTTATTTGGACTTTAAATACAGACACACCTATTTAAATATCAGTCATACAGAAAGATTTAAAAACGGTGGTGCATTTACAGAAACAATGTGCAAACATGAAGAACACTCTTTTAAATATATTTTACACAATAAATTAAGGAAACGAGATGAGAAGATAAGTTTTAAAGAAATAAATACAGTGCTTCATCTACAGTGCCTCGGAAAATCATCCTAGATCCACTCAGAATGAAGAAATAATCAACGATAAAATAAACATTAACAGTGAAAGTGCAACAAGAAATTAATGCCAGAACATCTCTAATCAAAACATTCGTCAAAGTCAAACACGTTTACAAACGGTGCAATAATTGGTCCGTACAGATCAGTGATTAAGAGTGTATGAGAAGTTAAAAAGCACTATTAATCATATAAACATATTCACATTAAACTCTTACGTACCTGTAAATAGTTAAAAACCTGTTCAATTTTGGTTGCAACTTTTAAAATCATAAAAATTTAATCTTATACACTCTTAAAAATAAAGGTGCTTCACAGCAATGCCATAGAAGAACTTTTCTTGCCTAAATATCTCCATAAAGAACCTTTAAAGGAACCGTATGTAAGAAATGTATTGTAATAATCATAAAATGTCTCTGTTATGTTCAACAGGCATTAATGAAATCATGTTCATTTCAAGTACTCGGGTCGTACAGCCTGGATACTCTCATTTATAAAGCGCAGTTGCAGCCCTCAACTGATGTTCATGTTGTCATGTTTTGTTTTGGTCAGAAAGGCCACCCTCCATCTATCCATTTCTTTGAATAAGAAAAGCTCACTATCTTAAAGGTTGTGAGTGGTCAGCAGCAGACTGTTCTTCCTCTCTTTCTAGTCTCTGTG
>JAUMHQ010000116.1:18747-33154 GCA_032361165.1 Enteromius paludinosus | reverse complement strand
CTGTCAACACTGCACTGGCTCCCTATCAAACATCGTATAGATTTTAAAATCTTGTTAATTACTTATAAAGCCCTGAACGGAACAGAAGCACAGGAATCAGACGAGCTCTCTGCACAATCTGATTTTGCTGCAGCTAGGAATTAAACAGATGGTTTGGTGGTTTGCTCAGTTGGGGACACTTTATTTCCAGTGATATCATCAACTTGATTGCACAGAAACTATTTAAACTGAACTGAGCTGGAAGATGACATCACTGAATCAATGATGAACTGCCTTTAGGTGAAAATCGAGTGTTTACTGTTTTCCTTCTGCATTATTGACACTGTTTAATACTGTATCAGCTCGGTCATGTTAAAAGCGCTCTACAAATTAATGTGACTTGTCTTGATTCACACACACACACACACACACACGCTCCGCTCAGTCACGGACACTCACCACTTCTGATCCCGCTGGATGAGTGACAGGAATCTGGGAATGACCTGAACAAACACAAGCACACACTAATGAAGCCCTGAGGTCATGTGACGGTCAAACACGCGTGTAGAGCTGCTGATCACACACCTTCTCGTAATGCTGGTGTGGGCCATAGACGTTACTGCTCCTCGTGATCAGAACAGGAAACTACAGATCAGAGAAAATACAGCACAATATCACAATCTAGTACATTTACCAACATTACTGTGAGATAGAAACTAATCAATCATACTACATTCCATTATTAAGTGTTTATACATTATGGAAGATGAGCTGTACTTATAGTAAAAAAAATAGTGTAATAATAGTGACTTCTTCCCCCAGTTTCACAGACAAGGCTTAAGCTAGTCCCAGACTAAACTGCATGTTTGAGCTGTCTCAGATGAACATATCTTGCTCACACATATCTTCAAACAAGTCAGTGTCATTGTTCTGTGTTAAGACACACACCTGTAATATTTTCTTATAAGGCATTTTTCTTAAAGTTGCTTAAATATCTTAATTTAACCAATGCTTAGTCCTGGCTTAAGCTAAGCCCCGTTTGTGAAAATGGCCCTAAACTCATAACTTTATATCTTGTAATTATGATCTCATATCTGAGTTTGTTATTTTGAGTCAGATTTTATATCGAGATTTAAAGATTTTAATTCTGTGAAAGAAATCTGAATCGTGAGATTAAAAAAAAGCTGCCATTTTTTATTTTTTATTCCATGCCTGAAAAAAAAACTACTGTCAGACATAAACTCAGAATTCAGAGAAAACAGTGAAAATGATATAAACACATTATGGTCATGTATAATCTAAGTTCGCACTAAAAACAACGGAAATTACAAAACACTGAAAGTAAATGTAAAGGATATACAGGGTGATGACTGAAACCTTGTGCTTCATCCAGTACGACATCACAATGTTTTCTGCCGCAGCTTTTGAGGCCGAGTATGGATTGGTGGGGTTTTTTGGGCTCAGTTCATCAAACGGCTGTGAAAACAAGATCCAGATCACACACTTCAGCTAACATCACAACACTGCTGTACCCACAGACATATTCACACATACATCCTCTCTCCACTGATGTCGGGTTTGTTAGGAGAGGATAACCTTATTGAAAATATTTTTGTTGTTAAATATATTATGCATTTATTTATCTTCATATAATTTATATTATTTATAAATATATTGGTAACTCTTTACAATAAGGTGTCATTTGTTAACATTAAAGTATTAACGTACATGAACAAACAATGAACGACACACTCAGTCTTTATTTATCTTTGTTAATGTTGGTTGATAAAAATACAAGCATTCATTGTTTATTGATGTTAGCTCACAGAGCATTGACTAATATTAACAAACACAACTGCTGATTTTAATATTGCATTAGTATAAGCTGAAAGTAGCATTAACTAAGATTAATAAATGCTGTGGAAGTGCATTCTTAGTTCATGTTAGCTAATGTCGTCCACTAATGAAGCTCATTGTAAAGTGTTACCAACATATAACATGTGTGTGTATTGATATATACATAACAAATATACTCAGCACACACACACACACACACATTTGATCTAAACAAAAAGTTTGTTTTGCATGCAGTTAATCGCTTGACAGCACTAGTTTCCATCAGTTTAGACTGTTGTGAACAGCAAGTGTATCCAGCATCATTTGAAGCAGTGACTGACTGGACAGTGACCCCTAGCTTGACCTCACCTGCTCCTGACCGTCTCCATACACCTCGTCAGTGCTGATGTAGACGAAGCGCTTCACTCGAGCCTCAAACGCCGCGCTGACCAGAACACCGGTGCCTTCAGCATTCACACGCATGAAGCGTGACGGACTCAGGAAGGAGTTCTCTACACCAGACCAACAGCAGAATGAGACACGCCGTCCTCCAGAGACGAACACACAGATGCTCCTCTGAGCGGTACTCACCGACATGAGTCTCAGCAGCGCAGTGAAACACTACATCGATCCTCTCCGTTGCAAACAGACGCTTAATGAAGAACGGATCGCAAACATCGCCCTGCGAGGAGAACAGAGTTCATCAGCTCCGCATTACTGGACTGATAACTACTGTAGGTTAGTTACAGAGGTGGACAGTAACCAAGTACATGTACTTGAGTATTATTTATGAGTTTACCAACTTACATTTTCATTCCCCTACATTTCTATACCGAAGTAGAAGTCATTAAGAGTGTTGAGTAATTGGGTGATTTATGTCATCAGATGACATTTTTAAGTATCTATTAAAGTAAAAACCAGGTGTTTTGTCCACCTCTGGTCAGTTCTGTACCGGAATGAAGGTGTAGGAGCCGCTGGCCTCCACACAGCGCAGGTTCTTCAGACTGGAGCAGTACTGCAGCTGAAACACAGAGACGTGTGACGCTTCATGAAGGAAAGACACTGATTCAGAGCTGCTCAGAGACTCACGTTATCAACATTGATGATCCTCCAGTGAGGGAAGCTGACGGCCAGAGCACTGATCAAATGAGATCCGCTGAGAACACAGATATAACCTCATTATACAGCACACACATAATAAGAATAATAATGTTTCTTGACCAGTAAATCGGTATATTACCACGTGAAGCTGAACATCACAGAAATACATCACACATTAACACAGATTCACACAGGAAGTGGTCGTTTTAAATAGTAAAAATATTTCACAATGTTACTCCATTTGCTGTATTTTGAATGAAACACATCCCGGCTTGGTGAGCAGAAGACACAGCCTTTATTCCCTAAAAAAAGCAACTTACAGTAACCACTTAATTACTTTTTAATGGAAATGAATGAGTTATGTTACTCTTGTGTTGTTTTTCTCGTCTGGAATGGGCACACTTGTTTGTTTTTAAGATTTAAAAGTTATATTTTTGTCAAATGTTAAAGCCTCTTCACACCAGCAGCAGCGAGGACGCTGCTTAATAAGCCGAGATTAAATACATAACGCATATTTGTGTTTTTTCATTATTGCAGGTTTGCATATACAATGTTTTGGATGTGTTCATATTTAGAACTACAGTAAGATCATCTCTGCACTTCAGCTGTCAGTCAATAAATGAGCTTTTTTTGTTATTAAAAAGTAATCTGCTTACGTTTCTTGCAATATGTTGCCCCAAACATTTGGACACACTACTCAGATCACATATTATTTTATGCCTTCTATATTTGTGAAGTTTTTTCGTCCATTCTCTTTCAACAGGGTCTGTCCCAATATACTCCGTGTGTTTTTGAGCACTTGAGTACGTGAAAGTACGCCAGTAAAGCAGCTCTAGAGCAGACAGCAGTGCCCTTATTCAGTTCTGTAACAGTGTTAGTATTATTAATGTCAGGCAAGTAGACAAGTGCGCGCGCGCGTGTGTAATGAGACGAAGCCCAAACACTACATCTATTGATACAGCAGCAACATAAATGTTTTTTTTTTTTTTACAATAAATGACCCTTTATTTGAGACTCGGTTGTCTGAAGCAGAGACATTGAGTCATTTAAAGGGTTCAGATGTATTTAATATTTGTTGACAGTATTAAATCTCACATGAATCCCGCTCCTCCGGTCACCAGCACGGTGCGACACTCTCTGCCGCTCATCTTCATCAGGATCTCCGCGTTTCCTTCAAACTGCAGATCATTTATTTGCCTCCAAGAAGCAGTTACATGATTTTAAATCGCTCAGTAAACACTCCTCACGACAGTTAGAGCAGCGGTTTGCGGCAGCGCTGACACGTAGGAGCCGACTCCCGCCCCGCCTCCGCCGCACTCTCATTGGTCGCTTCACTGCGCTATACTGAAACCCCGCATTCCGATTGGATGCAGCGGACGTCGACCACAAAGTGGGCGGAAAAGGACAGTATTAGCTCATTGATTGCAGTGAATGAAGAGCATAAGAGCTTCTGCTGAAATGAAATAATGTTTGTGTACTTTATCGTTCTGATTGTTCCCTTGTTCACTTCATGTCCAGCAGCAGGGAAAACGGTTTCTGGGGTTTTCAGGAGCGACGCAGCGAGAGAAAGTAATGGGCAGTACATCACAAGGTTTCTGTATCATGGTGAGTGTCTGATATTGAACTGCACTTATGACATCATGAGCATGCATTTGCATTTGCTTCCATGCACTTCTGTTTTTCTGTTGACATGCATGAATGTAGAGTGCAGGAATATTGTGTCTGATTATATGGGTGTCAGTGTGAATGGACTTACTGTACATATGAATTATGATATGTGATAGGTGAGAATGGTCTGGTGACGTATCGTGTGGACAATGTGCTGCTGGCCGTGCAGAAGGAGGCCAGACTGCTGCTGTTTCAGGGCTCAGAGGGCTTTGACAATCTGAGCTGTCTGGAGAGACTCACATCGGCTCACGTCTCCAGTAAGACTCCTTCACGTCTCAGACCGCTTTAACAGCTCATCTTCAGTACAGGCCATTTCTACATGACACACGTGAACTTTGACCCCAGACTGGGCTTGCACAGACACGTCTCTTATCAGGACGTTTGTAAGGCTGGGAATAGAAAATGAGTTTTAGTTCCTGTGTTTTAGCTGGGCTGTTAAAAATGGATTTGTCTAAAATTAATCATTCATTCAAAGATGAATTAAAAGAATCCAGTAGTGATTCAGAAATCCCTTGACATATGTTTTTCTTTAGAACTGTGAGAGAACTACAACCTCTGTTTTTTTTGTGTGTTTTTTAATACATATTCGAGTAAAATGTTTTCACAAAGGTAATTTGGGGTGTCTGACTTTTGCCACTCCATAATTCACAAAATACATTTTGGGGAAAATAAAATGTTTTACATAATCAAGGAAATGATAGATGAACGAATCTCTCTGTAAAGTCCTTCAGGATACAGACCACAGTAATAAAAATAAAGTCTGCTGTGTGTAAGTGGAGATTTAAGCTCAGCGCAGGACGAAAAACAACTCATTTGGAGATTATGGCCTTTAAGAGTATGTATTGTAATTGAAATCTGTCGACACAAATAGATACAGTGCTATAAACTAAACTCTTTACACTAGTATGAAAAAAACAGCCCAAAATCTCAAACTTGGCAGATGCTTGGAAAAAAAGTGAAACAAAAAGCACTACTCCACTAAAGGACAATATCTGTAGATTTTTTGGTTCATTTGTGTCCAAATTGTATTAATTGTAATATGGCTTGACATTTTCAGTTCAGCTGGTTAAAGAGGAGCAGAACCAGACCATACCGCATCAGTCCGGTCCTCAGGCCTGGCACGTGATGTATGCGGACCGCTTCACCTGTCAGGACGGAGACACGGACGGAGAACCCCTGAGCTTCCAGATCACCCTGATGAATCCTGACGCCGCTGGCAACCCGCTGGACCACTTCAGCGCCGAGGAGGCCGGTCAGGAACCACAACACCCGGCATAACGGTCACCTTCAGGATAGATAGATCTGAAAGCGGAATAAATCATCTCTCCATTAATGTCTGGTTTGCTCAATGGAAAGATTATTTATTCAGCTTCCAGATGATGTATAAATCTCAATTTCCAAAAAAAGAGGAGCTTTATGTGCTCCGTACTGTAAAGCTGTCTGTTTTGTTAAATGCATATGACTTGTGTTCCTGGCAGGGCTGCACAGCTTCTACTTCATGCTGGTCCTGGCGTATTTCGTGGCGTCGTGTATCTACATACAGCCGCTGTGGCAGGCTCTGAGTAAAGGCGGGCCGATGCACACGGTTCTGAAGGTGTTATCCACCGCTCTTCTGCTTCAGGGAACATCAGTGCTGCTCAACTACATCCACATGGCCCGGTCAGACTCACACACTCACCTGTCTGCTCCATGTTTACTGCTGTCCATATTACAGGATGCTTCATCATATATTTAGTCTAATGTCCAAATGCAGCGTGCAGCCTCATCATGTGCTGTATTTTTCTCATGCAGGTCTCTATACACACGTGATTATAATAGCAGAATAACTCCATACATAACTGACTAGATTCACATTGATTAGAGTCCGATCTGGATCAGTAAAAATCTTCTACAGTACCTCCTCCTGAACTCATGTGGAGATGTTGATGATGATGCTTGGACCCGCAGGTACGCTCGAGACGGTGTCGGGACGCCGCTGACGGGGAGCCTCGCTGAATGTGAGTCTGTCACAGAATTATTCTCATGATCTTCAGATCAAACTTCATTTCTGATTAGTAATATGCATTTCTAAAACCTTCGTTTGAACAACTGATCAAGAAGGTTATTCTTTCAATATTTAGATTTTTTTTGCTCCCATAGATTCCAGATTCTCTAATTATTTATCACTTGTTTTGTGGTCCATGGTCACATTTGTCTATTTTGCTGAACTTTCACAAAAGTTATTGGAAATACACTTGACCTATATTCAGTATATAAAATCACTTTTGTACATTTGATGCCGATGTTTTGTCTTTGTCCCATGAACTGCCTTTAATTCACGTGTGTGTGTGTGTGTGTGTGTGTGTGTGTGTCAGTGTGTGATATGGTGGCGCAGGTGCAGATGCTCTACCTGTTGTTGAGTCTGTGTGTGGGCTGGTCTCTGAGCCGAAGCAGGAAGTCTCAGAGTAAACCGCTGCAGTGGGACTCGTCTCCAGCCTCCACCGCGCTCGCTCTGGCCGTCGTCATCGCTCAGGTCAGACACACACACACAAATTATGCATATACAGAAATATAAAACTCCCTGAGCATCAGCCACCTCACAAACACTCATTCACCTTTGTTTGGATAAAAGCACATTGAGGACTGGAAACACACACATATACCATAGACAAGACCCAAGAAACTAGAACGGAACAGGAACCAAATACACAGCCAGATGAGGATCATTTATGAAACGCATCTGAATGACATAATCAAGGGGAGACAGAAACTAGGTCCGGAGAACACCGAAGCAGTCATCAGCAGCACAATAGACTACAATACATTCTATGGGTCAAAATGATACATTTTTCTTTATTAAGATATTAAGTAAAGATCACGTTCCATGAATTATTACTACAAATATTTAAAACTAACATTTTTTAATTAGTAATATGCATTGCTAAGAACTTCATTGGAGGTGATCTTAACAAACCATACATCAAAAGTGAGATTACTTAGTCAAATGATGTATAAATCTTAATTTAAAAAAATGTCACATGTAATAAATCTGCTTTGACACGATCTGTGTTGTTAAAAGCGTTCTACAGATAAAGGTGAGGACTGTAGGTCTTTGTGAGTGTGTTGCTCAGGTGTTGTGTGTGGTCTGTAGGGGGCGCTGCTGATCTGGGAGCAGCTGGAGGAGTCGGAGCACCACAGTTTTCACTCTCAGCGCAGTGCTGCCGGCTGGCTGCTGATGGCCCTGCGTATAACCCTCGCTCTGTTCCTGGCCTCGGTGCTGTACCAGATCATCTCAGCCGAGCGGAGCGCACTCAAACGAGACTTCTACCTGAGCTTTGGCAAGGTACAGCTCCAAACAACAAAGACATTCAAATCATCACCCTCATGTTGTTCCAAACCTCGTTGAGTTTCTTTATTATTTTGGACACGGAAGAAGGTGTTTTTAAGAATGTGGGGAACCAAAGCGTGGCGGTAGCCATTGACTTCCATTGTGTGGACATCAGTGACTACCAGCAGACATTCTTCTTCTGTGTTCAGCAGAGAATACTGACAGGTTAGGAGCAGCGGGAGGGCGAGTGAATGATGACACAAGTTTTCATTTTCGGGTGAACTATGACTTTAAAAATATATAAAATGACAGAAACCTGTCCATTAGACGTGATATTTAAATCCATTTCCGAGAGTAGTTTTTACACAACATTTCTAACATTTTTAAAAGAGTCTCTGACTAATATTTTTATATAAGAGTAATTAGAGTAATTAGACAGGGCGGTGAGCTATCCAATCAGACACAATTCATCTTTGCATCGACTCTGAAGTGCATTTACACACACTACATAAATCACGTTATACAACTAATCTTTTAAATACATTACATATAGAATATAGAAGTATGAAATGATAGTGAAAAAATGTAATTATAACTAAATTTGAACCAAAAACCACCAGTCGCCGTCTGATTCATGTGTTCAAACATCGATTCATTCAGAACTGAACCCTGTGTTTATGAATGAGTCTCTGAATCATTTGTTCAAAAACAGTCCACGGTGTCTAAAATGTCACTTAATATTAGCTTAAACTTGGCCTATGTTTGAATCTGTTAATGTATAAGTGATATAACACTGGATAAAACGGTGATGATCCTAAAAGGTGGACAAATGAGTGTCCAGCTGAAGTATGCGTGGTAGACGGACACCGTGTTGAAAAACCTAAAACCAGACTGAAGTAGAGCCTAAAGCAGAGTGTGTTCTCGTCTGCTTCCCTGTGTGTCGTCTCAGGGCTGTTTTCTGTGGTTCCTGTGTCATCCGGTGCTGGTCCTGTTCTCTGTGATTCTCAACGAACACCAGAAAGAAAAGGTAAGAGAGAAACAAACCTCCATTAAAGCGATCCTGAGCTGTCTCTGGTTTTTATATTGAACTGCTCTCTGAGGGGCACTGATAATGGTACCCCCCCCCGTGTCATCTCTGTTTTGTCTCCGTCTCTTCTCTGTCTCGTCTGTCTTTATCTCGTGCTGCAGGTGGTGACGATCGGCGTGATCCTGTGCCAGTCGATCTCAGTGGTGGTTCTCTACCGGCTCTTCTTGTCTCGCAGTCTGTACTGGGAGGTGTCCTCGCTGTCGTCGGTCACGCTGCCGCTCACCATGAGCCGCCGGAGCCGCTACTGAGCGTCAGACGAGAGCGAGGCGCTCCAGGAGCTCACCTGCATCCGGATCCTCGAGCACAACGTCTCTGAGATCCGATCACATGACGGCGAGTCGCTGAGCAGTACACGCACATGAGGAGGATATCATCATCATCATCATCATCCAGGCTCAGTCATCGCAGCTTACATCATCCATGTGTAGAGACGCGCCTGCTGTGAGTCAGTCTGTGATCCTGCGAGAGAAGGACGAGAAGGTTCAGCCCTCCTCTGCTCAAGCAATAAGAAAACGAAAGCATCTCGGTTGTTTCTAGTCACATCGTGAGTTTGTTTGTGCTCGCACATGATTTCTTTTCTGTTGTTCCCCACAAGTGCCTAAAATGACAATCACTGATGCGGGACTGAATATTAAATCAATAAATGCTGAGGATATTTATTGATCCTTTTACGGGATCCTGCACACTTCTGTGACTGAAGGAGAAAGACGTGAAAACCCTGTTAACTAGAGCATGTGTTGTTAAGTTAAGGACTTGAACTGTATTAAACATTGTGGTAATAAACTTCATGCACACTACAGTCTGTATCTGTTGCAATTATGCTAATGAGGAGATTAGCTCATGATTATGATGATGATGATGGAGCTGATTGTCACCTGTATCTTTATAATTGCTGTTTGTTGTGTTTTGTTGTAATGAAATGAAAAAACACAAAGAAACACCCAAGCACAAAAAAAACAGCTGTAAATTCTTCATCAGATCTGGAAAAAGTGAATGGGTGCCGTCAGAATGAGAGTCTGATAAAAACATCAGAATAATCCACAGCACTCCAGTCCATCAGTGAACATCTGGAGAAGACACGAGATCAAACTAATCCAGCATTAAGATGATTTTAACTCAAATAGTCCATAATAACTCAAAATACAGTCACATATTAGTTTAGAGCTGATCTGTGCACATTTCTCCTGATTCAGACACTTTCACTGGAGGAAGAGTTATTAATGTTTCTGTTAGTATTGATTAACAAAGAGGAACAGCATACTGTAACAAATGTATCGCTCATTGTTAGTTAAGTAATAGCACTTTATTTTAAGGTGTCAGCATGTGTGCACCGATTCCTCTCCTCATTTGTTCAGGGGTGAATTCCTTTCTCATTCTCTGACAGTGCTCTGATGTAACAGCTTCATATTTCCACACCGCTGGAGAAGAACAGACAGATTTCTGATGACTGCATTCATTGCTCAGCACTCTCGTCTCATGGGAGGTGACAGGATCAGCTCTTATAAAGCTCCTCACACACACACACACACACACACACATCTGAAGAGACCAGCATGAGTGAGAATCTGAGGAGCAGGAACGCTGTTCAGGGTGAGTCAAGCTCATCTCTAGTTATACATCTGTATTCAGGCGATCAGTTTCTGTGAATACTAGCTCACTAGTAAATGTGATAGACTGTTCTAGATTTTGATCTGTTCTATAAGTTTGACTGACTCATAGAGTTTCCCAATAGATGTGATTTTAATCTTTAGTGGTTTTTCTGATAATAAAGATCTTTAACGGGTGTAAGGGCAGCATCTTCTAAATGAATGAATCTTCAGGTGGTTTCCGCTGAAGCGGTGGGTGATGTTAGTGTTTGCCGTTGATCCATTCTCGGTGGGAACGTCTGAATCAGAAACATCATGAAATTCATCAGAAGGACCACGCCTGATCTGCAGCTCTGATGAAATATGATTTGTGTCAGCGTGTGTCACAATGTCATTCATCTAATCGCTAGGGCATAAAATAAACCTGCTAGACTGGTTGTGTAGTGAAGCGAGTGTGTGTTTCTAGCGGCTGTGATGAAGGTGGATCTGCAGTGTGTGAAGAACAACACCGAGCATCACACCAATGAAATCACGCTGGAGCGTCTGATCGTCCGAAGAGGTCAAGCCTTCAGCCTGACCCTGAGCGCCGAGAGATTAGACCCCAGCGACATCCAGATCACTGCAGAGACAGGTGACAGGAACACTCGTGTGATCGCAAATACAGCACAAAACCTGAAATATTATTAGAATTTAAAATCCCTGTTGTCTCTGTGAATGTGTTAAAGTGTCATTTATTTCTGTGGCGTTCAGCCAAATACACAGATTCTATTATTTATTTTACTGAGTAATCATTTATTTATAATCAAATAACAAAATGTATGACTAAAATAATAATATATGTAATTAATGTAAATAATGTTAATTATACAAAACTTTTCACAATTTATTAGAAGCAAATAATTGTAAAATACAATCAAAATAAAATACTTTAAATAATAAAAATGTCAAATGAAGTCTTTGAAAAAAATACAAGTATATTGTTGATTTAATAAAAGTTAAAAACTTTGTCAAATTAAAATGAATAATCCTAAAGTATTGATGTATTGATGAACATCACAGAAATACGTCACACACATTCACACAGAAAACAGATTGTAATAATATTTCACAACATTTACGGTACTTTTGATGAAATAAAAGCAGCGTTGTTGATCAGAAGAGACTTCTGGTTGTCAGTGGTGCTGTATATGTGTATTAACTCTGTGAGGGTGTCTCTGTGAGGTCCTGGAGCGTGTGAAGAGAAGGGCACGCTCTCGTCCTGCAGCACAGACCCGAAGCGCTGCTGGAGCGGCAGTAAACGCTGGAGTGTGAAGGTGTTGAGCGGCTCTCAGTCCTCTGTCACACTCTCCGTCCTGTGTCCGTCTGACGCCTGCATCGGTCAGTACTCTCTGAGGGTCAGCAGCGGGTCCTGCACCGGCCTGGCCGCCCTCACTGTGCTCTTCAACCCCTGGAGTAAAGGTACGTCTGGTCTGAGCGCTTCTCTGGAGCTGATGCTCTCAGATCTCCTCCATCATCGCTCTGGTCTCTGCAGATGACGGGGTGTTTCTGCCGAGTGAAGCCGAGCGGCAGGAGTACGTCATGAACGAGCAGGGGATCGTCTATAAAGGAGTGGATGAGTACATCACCAACACCAGCTGGGACTTCGGTCAGGTGAGACGCATGATTTTTGGCATAAAAGAGAAATGTATCATTATGCTTTCTACAGCTGTGCTGCTGATGTGCTTCTTGTTGTATTTTTTAGCACGGAAATGTAAAAAACAATTAGAGTTTAAAATAAATGCTGTTTACTTTATTACTTTTTAGTAATTGAAAAACTGAAAAGTATCACAGGTTTCAAAAAACATGATCAGTTTCAGCATATTAGAATGAATTCACACACACGGAGCAGGATGTGAGCTGGTGTCTGTGTTTTCTACAGTTTGAGGAGGATATCCTGGACATCTGTCTGAAGCTGCTGGATGAGAACCCCAAGTGCGTTAAAGATGCTGCGGAGGATTATTCAGCGCGCTGTAACCCCATCTACGTCAGCCGAGTGGTCAGCGCCATGGTAACACACACTGACACGAACTCATACTGAGCTCATTATCATATTCAGATGAGCAGTGCTGAGTGTTGATGTGTCCAGGTCAACTGTGACGAAGATAAGGGTGTTCTGATGGGTCAGTGGGACGGGACGTACATCGGAGGAGTGCTACCTTCCAACTGGAGCAGCAGCGTGGACATCCTGAGACGCTGGCTCAAATACGACTGTCACCCCGTCAAGTTCGGACAGTGCTGGGTGTTTGCAGCGGTCATGTGCACCGGTAAACCCGCACACACACACACACACACACACACACACAGACAGTATTGTTATAGTATAACTGAGATACTACAAATACCAATGTACAAACCAATTGTGTTTAATTATATATATATATATATATATATTGTTAACATTCATTTGAAGTTTACTTTTTATTTATTTATTAATACTTTATTCCAGTTAACATTTATTTTAAATACCAAAGCTGTAGGTTTTATTTCATATCTACAGTATATATTAAGACACGAGCACTGTGGTTAATGTTTGTGTGAGGGGTCATCTGTGTGTTCTTGCAGTGCTGAGGTGTCTGGGAATCCCGTCTCGTGTCGTCACTAACTATGAGTCGGCTCACGACACGGATCAGAACCTGGTCGTTGATGAATACTTCAGTGACTACGGCGTGAGACCCAAACGGAACCAGGACAGTGTGTGGTGCGTCTCTGATCGTGCTGGAGTGTGTGTGTGTGTGTGTTAGCGGAGGGCAGCGAGTGACTCTGGTGATCAATGTTCTTCAGGAACTATCACGTCTGGGTGGAGGGCTGGATGAAGCGGCCCGATCTCTCTCAGGACTCGTTCTATGACGGCTGGCAGGTTCTGGACCCGACGCCTCAGGAGAGGAGCTCAGGTGAACACTTCTACACATAATACACTCACTCCAGAGATTCACACATGCTTTTCATTTTTTACATTTTATGTAATTAAAATAATGTAGTTTTATTTTTAAGGATTCATTCATTTACTTTCAGTAAATTGTGATTTAAAACTTCTTTTGTAATATTTGTAATGGTTATTTATTTTAATTTTACCTTTTGTTGTTTAATTATTAGTAAATACTTACTAATTATTTTTTTAATATTTACATTTTCCTTTCCCGCAGTTTGGGAGAGCCTGATTTAGAGAATAAATGAAGCAAACGTCATGAGGACACTATCTTAGAAACAGATTTTTTAATATCTTTACATGTGTTCTTGATGCTTGAAAAAAATGGGGCTCTATTGAAGCACAGTATTATGTATTTTATCATTTTTACTTATTTATTTGTTATGAGCTTTGCTGTGACACATGAATTTCCCTTTGAGATGAATAAAGTCAAATCAACCAATGATCTCTCCATACCATCGGTCCAGGTACTTACTGCTGCGGTCCAGCGCCGGTCAAGGCCATCCTGGAGGGTCACACAGATGTCAAATACGACGTGCCCTTCGTGTTCGGAGAGGTCAACGCAGACAAGATCACGTGGCTGGTCATGGCCAACGGCTCCAAGAAGAAGATCCTGTCAGACAGCAAGACTGTCGGACAGAACATCAGCACCAAAGCTGTGGGCAGCAACAGCAGACAAGACATTACTGACCAGTACAAGCACCCGGAGGGTCAGTCACACACTCTCACCAGCTGATCAGCATAACATTTCTGCATTTGATGTTGAGAGCATAGGACGCAATTTAGATATGTTCTTGAGATGGAAAAATGCAGTTTTGCAGATGCTAGAAACATGGCTTTCAAATGAAAGATTGCTATCAAACAGCACACCTAGGTTC
>JAUMHQ010000116.1:0-16619 GCA_032361165.1 Enteromius paludinosus | reverse complement strand
ATCTTTCTTCTGCTGTGTCATGTTCTCCATGTGATTAGTTTGATCTGTTCTCTGCTGTCCACATCTCCTTCAGCCCGAGACACATTCATCTCTCTTTAGTTGTGAAAGATTTGTTAAAGCAGCAGCAAGCCCTGCCCAGATTTAAAAAGTAACTCAAAATTAATGCATTACTTTCCATAAAACATAATTAGTTACTATTTTAGGGAGTAACACAGTATAGTAGCTCTTTATTTTACAGTTCTGTTACTCATGTACATGCTGTGTACTTATTAGTTATTACAATAACTAGTTAATAACTAGGTCCTAACCCTGAAACTAACCCATGTAGAAACCTTATATAACCAGGGCTTTCTTAGGCAAGTACACAGTAAGAGTACAGTAAAAGTTCATGCAAGTTCACAACACATACTGTAACAAAGTGAAGTTTCTGCATCACTGCTGTGTAGCAGATCAGTGACCTGTGTGTGTGTGTGTGTGTGTCTCAGGTGAGCGGCTCTCCTCTGCAGGACAGTGAGATGACTGCCAAGGTGGTGTTTCTGAACCCTCTGTCCTCTCCGCTCAGGAACTGCTCCATCACACTGACCGGCAGCGGTCTGCTCAAACAAACAGAGCAATCCAAGTCAGTCCCAGCTTCATTTCTTTCTGCAGCACCACTCATTCACAACCTTTTCTGTTTTTGTCGTATTCCGATCATTTTATTTTGCTTCTTATTTCAATTGCTTCTACATTTAATAAATGATTTACTACATTTTTAGTAAGCTTCACTTACTAAAAAAATTATTTATTTTATTTTCCCTTTTTATTTAATTCCTTTTTAACAATTTCAACATTCAACAGTTAACATTAAAGTTAATTAAAAATAATGATTAAAAATACATATACACTTTTAATTTAGTAAATTCTAATACTTTAAAAGTATTAATTGTATTTTTCACAATGATGTCGTTTTATGCTGTATTTTGATATTTTTTTTCTTTTTGAAGTGATTTACTTTTAATTGAATAAATACCTTTCTAGTTTTTTACAAAGATTTAGACATTGTATAATTTGGTTAATTTTCTATTTATTTTATTGTGAAATGAGTAAGCTGTGATGAACCATCGGTTCCACTTTCAGAACTTGGACTTAAAATGACATTTCCACATGAAACGGTTTGGAGCACAGATTTAAGGTTGTTGTCTTGCAGCACCGTGGAGCTCAACCCGGGTCAGAGAATCACGCTGGATGTCACCTTCAAGCCCTACAGAGTCGGACCCAAGAAACTGGTGGCTAACTTCGACAGCTCCACCTTCAGGGATATTAAAGCCAGCGTAGACATCAACGTGCGTCCGTCTCTGAACAGCTTCCTCAGATTCAGCCGATAGAAGATCATCATCATCATCATCATCATCGCTCATGTCTTTAACCGTTTACTCACAATAAACAAACATTTACAGCAAAAGGTCTCTGTTGATTTAATAAGGGATGTTTTCAGAGATGACATGTTATGAATAATGTCAAAACATCAGTCAAACAATCGATCAATAATAAATGTTTTGTTAACATATGTATGTGTGCTGTGTTTATTTATTATATATATATAGACATGTATATTTTGAAATGTATACACATTTATATATTTATATTTTAGAACATATATAAATGTTTCATATATAAACATTTTTCTGAAATATACACATGCATGTCTGGATTTATACATATAAATAAAAATACATTAATTATATAAATTAGTTTTTGTAAAAAAAAATTCCAATCATTAGACAGCACTACTATATATGTATATATAAATACACATACATGCATATATTTGTATTTATGAATATAAATATAGACAAATATTTTCACAATATATTTTGTTATGTGTATTTATATGAGATTAATTGTTTGACAGCACTACTAAACATGCCAAATAAGGTCATTACATGAGAGGCCAAGCATCTGTGATCGTTCAGAAAGATGGACTGGGGACGTCAGGCAAGGTTCTGCTGAAGCCCATCCGGAGGAGAGTTTAACGCTACGAGCCGCAGTCAAGCAGGGACCGGATCTTCTCCAGGTTGTGTTCGACAGCGCCGCTCAGAAACTCTACCCAGGACACATCAGCCTCTGCACAGACATGACTGGACCTGATTGAGACACACATCACATGAGAAGGGGAAGACAAACCTTTGACACACACGACAAACCTCATACCATTCATTCTGTTTAAAATAGATTTTAAATACACCCTAAATATTTGTTATAATAAATGAAACTCAAATATAGTTTTAAAATGTCAAATATTTCACATGGGGCATGACTGGTGTGGGGAAATGATGAAGGGTGGAAGAAAGGAGCTGTGTGACTGTTTAAAACACTAATAATAATAATTATAACATCTCTTTTTAACAACATTGAGTTCTCATGTTCAGGCAGATCTGACTAAACCCGCGTCTTACCTGGTGATCTCCAGCACTTTCTTCAGCACACACGCCAGTTTACACACCTACAACCAAGAATAGCGGCATTCATATTACAGCGCGCGCACACACACACACACACACACGTTTGTCTGAACAGTGCTTGATTAAAAAAGGAAAATATATTGTACAAAGCAATTGTAAAAATTGCAGAAATGTCACCAAAATGAACACAAAACCCACCATATTTCAGATCGAGGACAAGAAACACCCGTCACAGCTAAACTAGACCCAGCTTTATTATACCCCAGCTCAGAGATGTGAGGATCTTTGTGCTGCATCACACACAGCGTTGTTACTCATCAAACTACTCTTCAGTGTTTCATTGCTTTATAGAATTTATTCTCAGTCTGAATAAACATCTCGTACTAAAATTTAATAAATACAATTATCTTCCAATCTGTAAAAAGCAATCAATTAATTCATAAGCAGTTCTCAGAATATGTAGTCTGTTAGAATATGCTTCTTCCCAGCAAGTCGACATTAATAATCAACAGAAATGATTTGGTCAGGATATTAAAGTTTCATCATCTACCGAGGCTATTAACATGCGGTTTCTTCAGCACACAGACGGTGTAATTCTGCACGTGTGTATGTATTTAGTCTTTTGCAGCGTAATGATGGATTTAGTTGATAATAGAAAGATCTGAAAGCAGTCAATATTATTGTGGCTGACTGAAGTAACAGGTAAGTTTCTGACATAAAAACATCCCAGATCAACTAAAAAACTGAAAAATACATATAAATATGAAATGCTTTTGGAAATGAGTTTATTTAGAAATATGGGCCTGTACGGGAAGAGTTCGTGTCTGCGGCTGAGAAACAGTAAATACTCCACTAGTTCAGTCACGATCTTCAGAGAATCCAAACCCGACGCCAACGACTCACCCGTTCATGCTGACTAATGACCGGCACACCTGACAACACTGATGCCTTCATAACACCCTGACAGAAGATCACGTCACGCTGGGATCGGTGCAGAGAGAGAGGGGCTCGCCTGAACTCGCCCCGCGTGTGTGTGTGTGTGTGTGTGTGTGTGTGACACTCACATTGATCTCGACAGCCGGGCGCTCCACGGGGGGGTAGAGACTCAGGGCGAGGTCATCAACGCTAACGACACACAACACAACCCTCGTCAGTATCATCACACTCTGATATGAAGAAGGTTTGGCTGGGTGGTGATGTTTGGTGTGGCATGAGTTCAACGACACGGAGAAAGTGTGTTTGTTTGTACATGTTTTGGACCAGACGTCCTCACTTCTATTGTGACATTTGACTGCTCCTCACCAGTTCAACAAGCGGATACATCAGTCAGAAGATACACATGTTTCTATGATGGGTTAGGTGTTGGTTAGCTGATAGAACATCTATTTCAATGTGTGTGTTTAAGATGAAACCGGTTTGATTATCAGTGAATGGAAATTACGCTCTCATTCAAAAAGATCTCTTCTGCTCAAGAAAAATACAATAAAATAATATTAGTTTAAATCAGCTGTTTTCTGTGTGAATATGGGTTACAGTGTAACTGATGTTCAGCAAATGATGCAAATTATTACATAGATTTATAAAATAAAAACACGATCCTTCAGAAATCCTTCTAATATTTCTGATGATTATCCCAACAGTTGTGCTGCTCATGGATTCACAGATGAATAGAGTTCAAAAGAACAACATTTGTTTGAAGTAGAAACCTACTGTAACGTTATAAATGTTATTTTTGATCAACTGAATGCGTCCTTGATGAATAAAAGCGGTTATTTATTTAAGAAACATACAAACATTCAAAACACTTCAACAGAACGCCTCCATTAGTGGAGAACAGAAGTACTCTGAAGTGTTCTCGTGGTGCTGTATAGTCCAGGACTGGACGCACCTGGGGCTGATGTCTTTAGCAGCGTCTGCGAGGTCGTCCAGCTGGGAGATGTGCTCTTCTCGCTCCGGTTTGCCGTTGTTTCTGACGGCCGAGGAGAGTTTGCGCAGACTCGCTCCGGACGCCTTCATCAGGCCCTGACACTGAGCGATCAGCTGACGGTCAGACTCTGACCAGTACGTGTCCTGATTACCACGGCCCTCTGCTTCATCATCATCATCGTCGTCCAGCACGTCTCTATACGGGTCCTGAGCCTCGGCCAGAGCCTCCAGAGAGAACAACACTCTTACACACACTGCAATCACTCTCATCTCATTCCTTTACTCGTATTCCTGCTGTACTTTCATTAGTTACTACTTGTCAATCATAATTCCTGCCCGATTCTTAAACTTAACTACTACTTTACTAAGTATTAATAAGAGTGAGTTTATTGAGAGGAGAATCAGTTAATCTAAATCTAAAGTGTGACCATAATAATTCATGCAGTACCTCATCGAGGTTGATGTTAGAGAGTCGATAGTAATTATTGGGTTTCATCTGCTCACTCATACAGAAACATGACTGTATTTAGTGGCTTCTCCTGCTTTTCTTAGCGACAGATTATCAGGAAGTGACTATTTAGTTCTCTTTGTCTCGTCGGATGGAAACAGTGCTTTATGCGATATTTCAGTTTTGTGTTGAATTCAGATGTTTGGAAATATAGCGACTGGATGGTATATACCATACATACTGATGAAGATCACAACAACAGCTATATTAAAAACCAATCTTCTATATGATCTCTGACCTGCTCCATCTCCTGCAAGGCATCTTTCACCAAACCAACACACGATGTCAGGATGCTCAACACGGCACAGCGGTTATCTGTGAGGAGAAACATCAGGAGGATCAGAAAAACACACACAAAATCAGATGCTCATTCTACTGTAAACTGCTGAACGATGCCTGAAATGTTTGCATTTTGACTTTTAAAAGACATTTCTCACAATAAATACAACAGCCATGACGGCTACTGTAAATCCAGCCAAGCTAGTACAGCATCAGACAGCCACGGATGTTTCTTGTCCTTCGGTTCTGTTATATCCAGAGGGGAACTACTCTAGTACTAGTTAGTAGGCGTCAAACCTTTGGGCAGCTGGTTGAACTGGTCACACGCAGCCCAGACGCCTCCGGTGGACACCAGCTGCTCCTGCGAGAGACTGAGGAGAACACATCAGAGTAATCACACTGAACTCTCTCGTACACCGCCTACAGAAACACACGAGTGAATATAACAACCTTTCTCCAGGAGAGGAGAGAATGACCTCCAGCAGCTGAGCGAGTCCATCCAGAACCTCGGCCGTGGCGTCTCTGACCGCCTTCCTCAGTGAGACTCCTGCAGAACAACAACACACCACAGGCACTCCAGACGTCTTGAGAAACAGACTAATAACGACGAGCAGAAGCTTTATTGTCACAACTGTAACTTCTCACGGATCTAAAATATGATGTTTTATAAAAACACTTCTCTCGCAGTCTCTTCTCATCAAGCCTGCATTTATTTTAACAATAGTTCAGCAAAAACAGCACCATTTTGAAATATTTTTACAATTTTAATGAGCTTGTTTCTATTTGAATATATTTTAAAATGTAATTTATTCCAGTGATATTAAAGCTGCATTTTTTTTGTATTTAGTGTATTTCTGCAGTCCCATGATCCTTCAGAAATCATTCTAACATCTTGATTAGCTGCTCAAAACATTTATTATTAATATTAGTTTTATGTTGTTGATTTTTTCAGGTTTCTTTGAAGAATAGAAAGTTCAGAAGAAGTGCATTAATCTGAAAAAGAAATCTTTTTTGATCAATTATACTGTAAAATAAAACTACTCCATGCTTTTGAATGGTATAATGTTTTCAATGTTACAAAAGCATCTTTGGATTCTTCTATTTTTCAAAGAATCCTGATAAAAACATACTCAACTGCTTTAAATATTGATGATGATAATAAGTGTTTTCCTGAGAAGCAAATCAAGATATTAGAATAATGTGTGAGCATCATAAGACTGGAGTAATTATGCTGTAAATTTAGCTTTAAAATCACGGAAATCAATTGTATTTTCAAATATATTAAAATAGAAAGCAGTTATTTTAAGCAGTAAAAATATTTTTTACAACTTTTTGCTGTATTTCAGATCAAATAAACGCAGGCCCGGTGAGCAGAAGAGACTTCTTTAAAACCTTACAATTCTTAGTGTCCAAAATCTCTTGACTGGTAGCGTAGGTAAGGTGACTTTAGTTCACAGAGATATTAACCAGCTGGTTCCAGTGCTTTAGTGCTAGTGTCACAGTTACCTTGGCTCTTTGGTAACCAGAAATAAACGGTGGTCAGCGTCAGCACGCTCTTCTGAACAGATTCGGCTATTTTCACACAACCCTGGAGCGAGGAGAACCAGAACAACACTGTTCAGACACAAGAAACACAGAAGCACAGCACTGCATGACTGGTCTATTCATATTCTGAAGGGTCAAAGGTCAGCACCTCTTCTGATGGCAGCGGCGGCTTCGAGAACATCACGCTAAGTTTTGTTGCTTCTTGAGACACTGATTTAACAGCTTCATCTGTGAAAAGAGACAAACATGATCGAGTCGTTCTGAAGACAAACCCTATTCAGAAGAAAGATCATCGTCATGAACACTGAACTCATAATCTCCCAGAAGTTTGACAAGCTGAACGTCCCGCTGCATTCATTCGACTCTCCATCTGAAAACATACAAGCACATAAGTTAGTGATCTTTAGTCTTCTAACAGGTCACACTTTTACACTTTCATCTTGGAGTTAAATGACAGTAAATTTCTGTCAAAATCATGACTAAAACACGAACTACCGGCTGTTCGCATCAGACGGGATGTAAACAGAGTTATACTCGGTCAGTAGGTTAAACTGTTTGTGTGTGAGTTTGTTTGTTTGTTTGTTTGTTTGTGAGAGAGATTGGCGGGTTTATGTTGTTGTTTACATTGAAGCGTTAAACGTGTTAGCCGTTAGCGTCCCACAAACACCGCTAAACTCTGTCGTTAAATAACGTGACAGGATCCCATCGTACCTCTCACTCGATCCCTGCTGCATTTCACGGAGTTACAGAGGTTTCTTAACGGCAGGAGAGCGTCTGGACGGGAATTATCGGCGCTCATGACTCGGCTCGCCACAGTCTCGTGGATCCCCGGAACGAATGTCAAGCGGAACGGAAGATCGTGAGAGCGTTTCGCCGGAAGGATTCTGTGCTGCACCGCACGGGTTATCTGAGAAATATTTGAAATAAAATTCTACGATTAAAAATCTAAATAAATCCAACGTTTTGAAAGTTATTTAGAGCTTCTTGCAACAACTGATCCAATGTACAGCACAAACAATACTGTTTAGAAATATTTGTACTAATTAAAATAGCTATTTTCTATTAACTATATTTAAAAAAATAAAAAGTAGTCCCGTGATATCAAGGCGGATTTTGCAGCATCATTACTCCAGTCTCATGATCCTTCAGAAATCATTCTAATATTATTTGCTGCTTAAAAATATTTAAAATAATATAAACTGCATTTATCTGATATAGAAACCTTTTGTGACATTATAGATGCCGTTTCTCATCACTTTCGATTCATTTAATTTAATTGATCTATTTGGACATATTTGTTTGCATTTTAGTGTTATTTAAATATTATAAATAATTAAATAATACAATTTCATGATGTATAATAAGAAAATCAAAATAAAACCAACATTCTGCAATGTTTAAAGACATTTAGTATGTCATGCAACAACTGCGTCACTCTTCACTTAAAATCAAATTGTAAATAACAGTTTTTGTGTTTACATCGGAATATTCTGTTTATAATTATTAGATATAGTCTGAATGAAATAAAACACTGTCAGTGGTTTGGACGCCAGGTGGCGCTCGACGACAACAAAACAGTTTCTCTGCTGATTTCAATTCACAGCCCAGTCTGGGATATGATTTAATTCAGTCAAAAGTTACTAAAAACTACCGTGGCATCTTTATGGGTTTTCAAGCACGATGCTAACCTTACTCCATGGTGTTCTAAAGAAGATCTGATCTATATATAGCCTATACTTCATCAGTGTCGAGCTGCTTTAAAACAATCTCTATCACATAAAATGCTGTAGAAACACGTGACTTTCCATGGAAACATGGAATTATTTATTGTTCATATGTATTTATAGTGATATTTCATTACAACGGCTGAGACATCAGATCCCAGAACACACCTGCACCTGTCCTGACCAGACTGAACTCTGTCACTGATTCAACAGAGTGTCCTCGCTTTGCTCTTGTATTACTTTCATCACATCTTCAGCTCACCCTGACTCTTCAGATGAGTTCAAAGAGCATCACAGCTTTGACTAACATCTGCAGAAGGTTATCAGTGAATGTGTTCAAAGAGCTCCTCGTTAAGAAGTGTTACAGTGCTTATCTGCTCTTCTGAACTGCCATGAAGGAATCTCTCAATGAAGTATGATGACACCTCCTGCTTTTGTTAATTATGAACGGAATCCGAGTCTCTGGACAGTTTGTTTGATTATTTATGTGACAGAAAGGGTGTTTTTCATTGTGTCTAAACTGTTGTTCATGATTTCCGAAGGCAAACCTGTGCTCAATTTCATCTTCATGCACCGCAGCTACAGGAACATCAATATATCAGTGATATCCACTGTATTCAAAGACATCCAGCACATCTTTTCTTTGATAAGAACTATTTATTTTCTCTTTTTAAACCCTAATGCGTTCGTAGTCCGTAAGACTGTGTGTTCACCTGAAGGAGAGAGGGATTGACAGGTGACTGTAGAACACACAGCTGTTCATTGACTGGGTTTATCACAGCTTATCAGGTGTTGTTGAGACATCCGGTCATTATCTTCAGTGTTTTTGAGCTCTTTGTGTGCCTTGAGGTTGAGCTTCAGAGGGTCTTTCACCAAAACAAGTCTTCAGATAAGCGTGTCACGTACTCTTCTTGTCCTGTTCTTCATGTGTTGATGTGTTTGTTTTCATCTTCTGACAGCTCACACACATGCCTTCACATACTTCTGTTTCTGGTTTTTAATGGAAGCAGAATAAAAGCCAAACTGCGTTAAACTCAGTCAAACCTCTCCATTATGAACTTCTTTTAAAGTTACGAAACTTTTTTTTTTCAGTAACATTTGTTGAAAACTTTCTGGTTCTCAATCCCACAAACCATTCATTTGCTTTGTTTTCCTGAATCATTTAAGAATTCAGCATTTAAATGTACAAGGCCTACGTGTTCCAGAAACTCAGTAGTAATCCCAATAATGTTGCCAAAAAGTTACAATATAACGTCCCCTTAACATTTGCAATAAATTAATTCTAAATTAATTTCTGCTAAAGACATTTAGAGTGAAATGTGTCTAAAATGATATGGGTTGTCAGTCGAACCTCTTTGATAATCTGAAATGGATTTATTGAGTTTCTTATACCTGAACACACTCCAGATTAAACACGTGCTTCCTGAGGACCAGTTCACTTTATCTGAACTCTTTAAACGTTCTTCTGATCAGGAAACGACAGACACTGTGTTAAATGCATCTAAACACACGCGTACTGTTCCTATAACATGATATCGATGCGCATATATGCAGAATTAATCACACTTTCCTGATTGATGTCATTACTGAGTGTTGAGTAAGAGTCCAGACGAGCCTCCAGCTCAGCGACCAATCAGCGCGCGAGCCGCGGCGGCGCATGACGTCACCGAGTGATGCTGCGAGTTCAGCTGTTACATCACACCGGAGCGGGTTAAAGGTCGAGTTAGGCTCGGGTCCGATCGAGTATTCTGTGAAAGTGAAATGTTTCAATGATTAACTGGAGTTACGGCGGAGTGTGTGTGTGTGTGTGTGCGCGCGCGTGTGTCCCTCCTCCTGAGCTCTGTCTAGTATATATAAGACTAAGTGTCCACTCAATGAGCAGAACACTGGTGACCCTCCTCATCCTCACTGACTGATGAAGAGCTGCTGAATCAACTCACTTCTATTACACTGAAGGTAAAACTTCTGCTGTATTCTATCTCTTATGAATGTTATAGTTATGGATATTAATATTATTGCTGCAATAATTGATTATCTGTGTCTCTGGAGCACAGCAGCAGTCATCAGAAGCTCAGCTGAATTTGTAGAAATAGACAACTATACACTGTATGAGACATAATTATACATCATCAAAATTTATTAGGATATTAAGATCATGTTACATGAAGGTATTTTGTACATTTCCTACCATAAATATATCAAAACCTCATTTCTGATTTGTAATATTCAGAACTTCAGTTAAAGATGATTTTAGATTTTTAAGCAGTTGCATCTCAGAAAGATATTGTCCTAATTTTTTCTGCTTCCAGATTATTCATGAATCTCAGTTTTGGACGTTTATGACTGGTTTTGTGCTCCAGAGTCATATATAATTGTAATGATGTGAATAGAGTGATCTTCATCATAAAGCCGCTGTGTGTTTGTGCTGCAGGCTCGTGTAGGCCCTGGACTCGTCTGTTATTACCGCGGTATTCTCTCGGTCAGCATCATGCCTCCTCAGCTGCAGTCTCAGAGCCAGGCCGGAGCTCGTGTGCTTCAGGGAGACCTGGCGTCTCTGAGCTCGTCTCTGAGAGACTTCATCGAGAGCAGCGTGAAGCTGTGTCAGCCGGACGCTCTGCACATCTGCGACGGCTCTGAGGACGAGAACCGCTCCATGCTGCGTCTCCTCGAGGAGCAGGGAGCCATCAAGAGACTCCGCAAATACAACAACTGGTACGAACCACAGCTGAGAAATCACTGCTTCATCAGAGAGAGAGGGGAACTGCTCAAGCAGCATATTACTATTGCTTTTTATTTCACAGTTCTGAGAGTAAAAGTCAGAACTGCAAACTCACGCTTGTAAGACAGAAAAAACAATGATGCATGATGACTGCAGAATAAATCCAGGAATGTAAGATATATACCCAAACAAAAAATATTTATTAATATGATGCATTATTGAATGAAATATGTATTAATATGCATTCATTTTTAGAACTAAAATCTAAACACTGGATGAAAAGACATGGCAAATATACAAGGCCTAGGTTTAGTACTAAAGTTAGTACAGAGGGAGTTTAGTCGCTCCATAATTCAGAAAATACTCAGAACAGACAGAAAACTCAAGTTTGACAGGTGCATGAAAAAACAACAAGCTTTTTTTTTATTTGACCTTTTCATAGAAACAAGCTTTATATGATAAAGCAGCTTTGTGGTTACAAAATAATATCTTCTGCTACAAATTGCATGTAAATGATGATTTTTAACAGCATTTCTTAGCTCTCTTTGGTATATCATATTTTGATATAAAATGTATTTTTGCAGCTCTTTGCTCTATTGGTTTATTTGAAACATAGCTCATGTGATTATCAGGAATAATTCATCTCCATGTATTGATAATATCTGAGCTGCAGTGGAGCAGCAGTCGTGCAGCAGTGAAAGGAGTGTTTTCAGATGTTTTATATGGGAAGTGAATGTGTGTTTCTCAGCTGGCTGGCGCGCACAGACCCGAGGGACGTGGCTCGTGTGGAGAGTAAGACGGTGATCGTGACCCGGGAGCGGAGAGACACGGTCCCCTGTCCCCGAGACGGCGGGGTCAGTCAGCTCGGACGCTGGATGTCCCCCGAGGAGTGGGACAAAGCCATGAACCTGCGCTTCCCAGGGTGCATGAAAGGTACACCAATTCCAGTTCATTTCACTTTCAACACGCTCTAAAACAGCCACCAGAACACTTCATCAATTCACCAAACTAGCATACAATGACCCACAGACACTGATGCTGTGTGTGTGTGTGTGTGCAGGTCGTGTGATGTACGTGATCCCGTTCAGCATGGGTCCCGTGGGCTCTCCTCTCTCTAAGATCGGCGTGGAGCTGACCGATTCTCCCTATGTAGTGGTCAGCATGAGGGTCATGACCCGAGTGGGTAAAGCTGTCCTGAGCGCTCTGGGCAGTGGAGAGTTCGTACGCTGTCTTCATTCGGTCGGCTGCCCGCTGCCTCTCAAGAGTACGAGATCCTTTGTACATCACATTCAGTCACCTAAACCTAATCTAATCTAAAGTCATTTACAACTGAGGAGAGCAGAAGCCGTCAAAACCAACACAAGAGCATAGACATTGAAGTATGACGAGAAGCAAGGGTCTATATTTATTTGTATATCATGTTCTGTGTTTAGAGCCGCTGGTCAATAACTGGCCGTGTAACCCTGATCTGACCCTCATCGCTCACATCCCTGACCAGAGGAGCATCGTGTCGTTCGGCAGCGGATACGGAGGAAACTCACTGCTGGGGAAGAAGTGCTTCGCTCTCAGAATCGCGTCCCGCATCGCTAAAGAGGAGGGCTGGCTGGCCGAACACATGCTGGTCAGTCACTAACACACAGAGAAATCCAGACCCGTCTGACCACAGCTCAGGTCACTCGCAGCAGAATTAGACCAGAGCCAGTTACATTTAATATTTTTTTTTAAATATGTTTGATTTTATTATTATTATTATTTTTCTTTAGTGCAAGAATTTAAGTCATTAGCTGCTTTCAGTAAAACCGAGAGAAAATGTTTTTACTGTTTATGATTTTATATATTAAAAATAAATAATAATAATAATAATAATAAAATATATAAAAGTATATAAAAAATATATATATAATACATTTAAATAAATGGAAATAGAAAATCATATATTAATGTTTTTGAATATATTTAACTAAATTAAAATAACACACAATAAGATTAAATAAGAACAATATAATAAAAATAATGAAATTACTTTTTATAAAGCTAAAAAAAACAAACAAAACAGGAAGTCTAGCACAAGTTCAAATTGCCTGAATCTGCTATTACTAAAGTAAAGGTGGATAGGATCATGCAAAGAAAAATAATATGAATTTCTTGCAAAAACAGTATATTTTGCAAAGTATATATTATATACAGTATATATTTCTTGCAAAAAGCATATTTATATATATCCAACGCACTTCTGCTGAACACATAAATAAAGTAAAAACTCTGAGGTAAATATCTGCAGATGCACAATCACTTAAAACTAAAAAGTATGATAATGATTGAGTTATTTACACACATGATTCTCCTGAGGATTCTCTGTCATCCCAAACGAGTCACATAAATGTGTGTTTGTGCAGATCCTGGGCATCACTAACCCGGCCGGACAGAAGAAGTACTTCGCAGCAGCGTTCCCGAGCGCCTGTGGAAAGACCAACCTGGCCATGATGAAGCCGTCTCTGCCCGGCTGGAAGGTGGAGTGTGTCGGAGACGACATCGCCTGGATGAAGTTCGACAAAGAAGGTACAGATCACACACATCACACTACATCTGAACCCGAACAAACCAGACTTCAATGGAGAGATTATTCATTCATTTCCTTTAGAGTTCTGTGTGACGTTGAGATGCTCATTCACTGATGTTCTCTACTCTGGTGTTTGAAGGCAATCTCAGAGCCATCAACCCAGAGAACGGCTTCTTCGGGGTGGCTCCAGGAACCTCCAGCAAGACCAACCCAAACGCCATGGCCACCATCGGCCAGAACACCATCTTCACCAACGTGGCTGAGACCAGCGATGGAGGGGTTTACTGGGAGGGCATGGACGAGGATCTGCCGGCCGGCGTGACGCTGACCTCCTGGAAGAACGGCCCGTGGACGGCAGAGGACGGTAGGTCTGGTCTCAGAGCTCCTTCACGTCTCACGCTGCTGCGCTCTTCTCCTCACGTTCTCCGTCTGTCTCCTCAGGAGAACCCTGCGCTCATCCTAACTCACGCTTCTGTACGCCGGCCGCTCAGTGCCCCATCATCGACCCTCAGTGGGAGTCTCCGGAGGGCGTCCCCATCGAGGCGGTGATCTTCGGGGGCCGGCGTCCTCAGGGGGTCCCTCTGGTCTATGAGGCCCTCAGCTGGGCTCACGGGGTGTTTGTGGGAGCCGCCATGAGATCCGAAGCCACGGCAGCCGCCGAACACAAAGGTCAGGAGGTCACAGGGTTCTTCATTAACTGCTGACAGCTCAGAGCTCACTCCAAAAATATATAAAAATTAACTAATATTGTTTCTATAGCAAATTATAAATATGCATGTATATATATATATATATATATTGAAACAAACATATTGCAAAATGTAAAATATTGTTTCTATAGCATGTTTTATTATAAATATACTTAAAATGTATTGTTTCTATTTATCTAATACTAATCTTATTTCTATATCAGTTTATATTATGAATTTGCTGTATTTACTGTAATATTTCAATAAACCTAAGCTCAAAAATATACTATTTCTATAGGCATATATTATATCATATTTAGTCTACTTATTACAAAACTACCATTACATTGCTTCTGTAGATGTAACGAGTGACTCTAAATGAGGAGTTTTATATATCTCTCTCTTGTTTTTAAATCCACTGTCATTTGCAATGCATCATGGGACTGTAGTTCTTTCCCTCATTAGCTTTTGAGTTCTGAGTTTTGGTTTGGTTCATGACTTTTAATGCTTTAATAAAGACATTTTGTTATCTCTTTTATGGAAAATGAATGTAAAAGTAAAAGTCTGTTATGTGTGTGTCATACTGGAGCAAACAAGTGAATAATAAGAAGCTGGTGTGTGTTTTCAGGTAAAGTGATCATGCACGACCCCTTCGCCATGCGTCCGTTCTTCGGCTATAACTTCGGTCAGTATCTGTCTCACTGGCTGAGTATGGAGCAGCGGCCCGGAGCCAGACTGCCCAAGATCTTCCACGTCAACTGGTTCCGTAAGAGTTCGAGCGGACGCTTTCTGTGGCCGGGGTACGGCGAGAACATCCGTGTGCTGGAGTGGATGTTTGACCGGATCGAGGGCCGGGCCGGAGCGGAGCTGAGCGCCGTCGGGTTCATTCCCTCGCCTGGGGCCCTGAACCTCCGCGGCCTGCCGGACCTGGACCTCGGCGAGCTCTTCGGCATCTCAGCAGACTTCTGGAGGCAGGAGGTGGAGGACATCAGAGCGTACTTCCAGCGCGAGGTCAACCAAGACCTGCCCAGAGAGATGGAGACACAGCTGGAGCTGCTGGAGAAGAGAGTCACATCTGTGCAAAAAACCCTCGTTTTATAATCTCCGAACATTCTCCAGTCTACATGCTTTTACTTGACATGATATTAATTATTCTTTTTGGAAAATCTATAAAAATTCGTTTCAAGAATCTAGATAGTTCTAGCAGAAAACAAGCTGATGTTTGAGTCGGACAGAAGATCTGATGATATTGAAGGACTGTTTGTTACTGGATTATTGATGTTCACATTTCTATTCAGCTGGAGACTTATAGCTAACTTTAAACAGTTTAACCACTTCATTTTTCTAAATGTCTTAAATTATTTTTGTATTTCTATGATGACTTGTTCTAAGATATTAATAAAGTTATTTAAATGTATGTCCAGTGTTTGTGTTTGTCTCTATCACAGTGTTACGGGGAATTATTCACATTTTATGTGTGCAATAACGTGACTTGACAGATTTCATTGACAAACCAAGCAGAACTATAACCACAGACACAGCAGGAGAGCGGGAAACGTGAAGAACAAGAGCATTTACTCTTCTACAAATGAAAGCTTTAAACAGAAGAAATGAAGGAATCACGTCTAGCTTTCTAAAAAAGTGAATAACATTCAATTAGATTATGATTAACAAGAACTTTTTCTGAGCTCTTTGGCAGATAAACAGCTGCATCTCAGTCAGACAACACTTATATTGTTTCCTGCTAGTGTTTGGGGGAAAGGTTCAGTTTTGCTTTACTTGGTCAGTGTCCCAGTGTGCATCGTTCCTCATGTGTCCACTCATGTGATGTTAGTCCGTGTCAGTACTATCAAGGACAGATTTGGTGCACAGGAGGGATATCATTAGATATGATCAGCAGGTGATCAGAAACACAAGATAAATACAGCATTAATGAGGCACAATATAACAAACTGTCAGAATGATTCATAAATACACCAATCAACTAACTGAAGAAGAATGCATCCACCAATCAGAGCGTCCCTGACTGAAGGACACGCCCCTCGGGAGATTCAGATCTTCTCCAAACAACAGAACAAATGAAGAAAATTAATTCCACAGAAACATCAGGAGAAAATCCTTTTCAATATGAATAAACTGTTGAAGAAGCAGTAAAGTGTAAAGTTCTGTAGATCAGCTGAAATAAAGCTGTTTTTCCCGCAGAGCCTGTGCTTTTATCCAAATCAGTG
>JAUMHQ010000115.1:38772-65804 GCA_032361165.1 Enteromius paludinosus | reverse complement strand
ACATGTAAATGAACGGTGCTTACATCGGCGCATGTCCTCTGACGTAACGTTAGGAGCTAGTGACAATGGATGATGACATATAACAGTGTAGTAGTGGTGTCCCATTTCTTAGGGGAAAATATTTCAGCCCTTTCCACTTTATTTCAATGGGCAAGGGGAAGGGGCGAGGGGTAGAAAATAGAATTGGGATTGGGCTTAAATCACATACTTTTTGCTCATTGAGACTGTGCATACTGAAATGCCTTATAACATTTTTTTTTTAAGTCAAAGTTCAGGAAACTGCAGTCAAACCTCTTTAATGCTAACAGGCTCTGCAAAAATGTTTGCTTGGTCTTTCTCCTGTAACTGATCCAGCACAGTTCTCAGAAAGACTGTGAAAGGGGTGAGTTGGACCTCTATTAATGTCTCCTGAAGCATAATCTGCAACATAACCACAAGAGTCATCAAGAAAACAAATACTCAAGAAAATAACATTAACAAATACTACTGTTACAAACACTTGTCTTGATTTAAAGCAGCATATTGTTCTCAAACCTCTTCTTTCTTGAGTTTCTCTCTCTTCCTTATCAGCTCCAGCAGGAGTCTTGCTCGCTCAAGGTCATGTCTCAACCGTTGCCACTCCTTCAGCTGCTCCTTCAATGCTTCAGTCTCCTCTTCTGTCTGTTTCTGTATTACAATGTTTTCAAATTCAAGCAAACCATGTTATTAAAATGCAAAAGCATGCATGGTCATGTGTAAGAGCTGCTTTAATAAATATTTCACCTAAAATTAAATTATTATTTGCTCAAAATTTACTCCGCCTGAGACAATGCAAGATATAGATGGCTTGGTTTCTTTACTTCAACAGATTTGAAGAAATTGAGCATTACATCACACTTGTTTATCAGTGTAGTGCATGGGTCCCATCAAAGGTACGCAACACAAATTTTACAAATTTGTTTAGATGAAGAAGCAAACTCGTCTGTCTACTTGGGTGAATACACTTTTATCATTTTTATTTTTGTGTGAATTTTTCCTACAACTATGCATAGGAATTTTTACTAGTGGGTGCAAGACACTATATTTCAATAATGTAAGTGAGGATAGCAAAATAAAGTTAACTCTGACACATTATACCAACCATTTCTTAATACCAGTCAAACTGATAAAACATTTGTGACCAAAAATTATTCAGACACTTTGACCTAAAAATATTTTGAGTGTCTTTTCTTTAATTGCTAATGTGATTTTTTTACACCACAGACTGAACAAAATTAAGCATTGATTTGTAATTGGTTGACCTAAATTGGCATTCTTCTAATCTAATTGTGTACTTTAATACTTAAATAGCTGAATGATTTTTGGATTATTGTAATCCATTACACACCTTTCTATGTAATGGATTGCAATCTGACATTTTCAAGATGAATGTATCTATCATTATTATCTGATATTATTCAAATTTGCTTTAACACAATTTTACTGTGTTCTTGTCATATTTGAATTAAAATGTTCTTACCTACAGCGAATAAGTTGAGATAATTTGAGAAATGTTGAAAGTGTCTGAATAAATTTTGTTTTGATTGTACTTACCGGCTGTGTTTTTTTCTGGGAACGTAGACTAGTTTGGAGGCGTCTGTTGAGTGGCACTCCATTCCTTGAAAGTCTTTTAAGCATCCAATAATTCAAGACAAGTTCACCAAATGCCTTCTTCTTCTGTAAAGAAACTTGATTGAGGATTGTGATTAACCTGTAGGAGAATGTGACAGTATACAATGAAATGAAAAGTCTTCATTTTTGCACTGAAATGGTTTTAAAAGAGTCCGATATCTCACCACCTTTTTAATTATAAAAAGATTAGGACAAACCTTTCAGGTGAAAAATTGGGTACAGATGCATTTGGAACTGGGCTTGTAACTTCCACCTCATTGTTTTTAAGTCTCTTCTGTTTTTTTAACCTCGTCCTGCTACTCTTTTGGTCCACTGACTGACAAAGTCTATCATTTGTCTTAGTTTGATTATAAATTGTAAGTGGTCTTTTAATGGAGCCATTTGGGGTGTGGGCCCCACAGTAGGCTGTCTTTTTCACAGAGAAAGTTGGTACACCTGAGTCAGTTAACTCTTTAATAGGCTCCATTTTCATAAAGAGACCAGCTTTCTGTGCACAGCTAACATGAAAAGCAGCGTAGCAGTTTGCTTTGTGGCACTGGATACAAGCCCCAACACCTTTTTCTTTACAGAGATAGCATGTAAGCTTCCATCTAGCTGGCGGAATATTTGAAACACCATCAATAGGCTCAATGAAAACAGTGTTGGAAAACCCAACCTCAGGAACCCATAAAGCACAAACAACATGACCCCACTGGTCATCTTCCGTTTTTTTGACTGCTCCTCCCTTGTTAGGGCAGAGGATGCAGTTAGCGGGTTGTGTTGGGGACTGCAGACAATGTCGACAAAGCCACTGTCCCTCTGGAATATATGGAACACCATAACAATCCTGATGAACAGCTAGATTGCACATATCGCAGAACAAGATGGCATTGCTGTCCATGCAATCTCCATCCATGCATATGCAGCAAACAGCATCTTCATCGATTAAGGACTGTAGACTCTGTTGGCCCTGACTCTCTAAAAATGATTCTTTTTCAAAACGGTCAAGAAGGAACTCAAAGGCATTAGGGGAAACCGGGTTAAGCCCTTCATTCTTTCTTTTCTCATTGACCAGCTCAAGCCAGGCATAGTCCTCTTCATCCATATCATATTCCACCTCCTCGTTCAGCTCTTCTGAAGTTTTCTCCTCATACTTGTAGTATGTAGAAGGTCTACATGGGATTGTTGGGAGATTGTAATCCACAGTGCGAAATTTGGGCTCAGGAATAGTGCTGCCTTGCACCAAAGCATTTTTTGCGGTGACAGCTGCGCTCTTTTTCTGCTGGTTGTTTCTGATGCGTCCAGAACGTACCAAGACCTGCAGGTGTTTTTCAGCATTCTCCTTATTGCTGGTACACTCCAAAATTTCCTGTGCAATGGGATTCTCATCCGTGATAATGTAGAGCTGGTCAAAGATGCTGATCCGGTGCAGTCGGCCATTAACTTCTAGTTCAACCATCCTCTGGGCCTGGGCGTAAGTCAGCGTCTCACGATTTGAGGAAAGTTTGATAGGGGAAGGTAGCCGCTGAGGGGAGAAAACTTTGTGAGGCGCAGATTTTCTTTTCATTGGGGATCCTTACAAACCTGAAAAGAAAACAGAACAAGTGTTATTACTAATAAAATGGTGCATTTGAATTAGATGTTGATGCATCCCACAAAAATGAAACCACGCATGCATGACTGAATCTAAATAATCCATGCCACATTGAAGGGAATTATTCACAAGTAGTTTGCATCATTGTACCATGGCATTTATGTTATTTTGCTACTTATGTGTTACAACGGCACTAAAGCTCATGGTATTTCTACTTCAACTAAGTTATAGTTTTAAGTATTATTAAGTTACTACTAGACAGCATTGATTACTAGCAGACATTTATAGGACAAATTTTCGGGATTCACAAGCGAGATCAGGGACATCATTCGGACGTATAATTCAAACATCACGGCAGCGTTGCATATTCCTTAAAATATTGTCCGTGTAACGTTAGGGAGTTCGCTATGCTTTGAGACACCATGAAGATGCACTTTCCAATCATATCTCTTATATTCCAAAGCATTATAAAACAGGTGCAAAACAATGACGGCTATCTTATGATCGATCATTTTACCTCTGGTCTGCTGAAAAAAGAAAGGAGCAGCTTTCTGGTGAGGTGGCCTGCAGTTATTCCGTACACAATGTTCTCATACAAGGACCACCAATTTACATCTGCATGGATAAATCTGGAATGCTGCAAACACTTAACCACAGCGGCCGCCAGGACTATAGTTATGAACTAATAATCACTACGAAAATGTTTGGTTAGATTGCCATTCAAAGACAGCGTCGGTTCCTTTCCGGCAACGAACAACGATACGACTCTTCGCTTGCAACCAACAACAATGCGGATGGTTCACTACGAATAGACGTCCCACCCGCAACGCATGGCGTCATGACGTACCCAGCTCGTTCATAGGGTCACACAGGCTACACCATAGACATATAAACACATAGACGCCTCATTGGCCGCTCGACCGCACATCAACGTCGCCGCCATGTTGGTCCGGGCAACACTGATATCGGGACAGAAGAAAATGTAACGGACTCGTCGACAGTTTGAGGATCTACAGACCGTCGCACATAAATAAAAACAGATCTCGAGGTATTACCTTTTGCCGGTAAGACTGAACAGTTGTTTATGGTGTTTTTGGTCATTATGTTGCCAGCCTAATTAGCCAGTGTATATGTTTAATAACCATAGCGATTTTTCTAGTTTGCTGTGAAAGCTGAACTTTTAACTTGTATTGTAGTTTTATCGTGAAGTAAACTGTGCTATGAGCATAATATGTGCACTGATCACTTTGTGTCAGGATTAGGGAGCTAAAGCATCTCTCTTTAATTTCACTACTCATTTACAGAGATCACGAGATTATAAGGATTTGATAGCTTATCATAAAACTCTGGACTGATTATATATATATTTTTTTCATTTTTTTTCTAGCCAGTTTCAAACAGGAGCACACAAGCCTTTAAAAATCTGAAGAAAGCCAGTTCTGCATTTCCAAGAAACGACACAGCCTTTTCACTATTATATTTTTTAATCCACTATATTTATTTTCCATTTTATATTCTGTATTATTCCATTACATATAATTGTTGATATTATAAATCTATTATATCACTTGTGTTATTGTACTGTTGTACTCAGTATTTTATTACATTATTTACTTAACTACAACTTGTACAATATACTTTTTATTATCACATATCACTTTTACTATTTTACTGTGCACTGTGCAGTGTATAATATTTTATCACTGTAAGTTTCACTTGATCCATAATTTTGCTACATTTGATTGTTGGAGTTTATATCTTGAGTGTCATGTAAATAAGAAGCAGACTGCACCTGTTTGTATGCATGATTTTATTCAATTTTTTTCCAATGATGAAATATTGTTAGTACTTAGGTGTATTATTTAGATTTATCCCCTGGTATTTTAAAGAGAATGAGCTGTGTTCTAATTTGAGGCACAAGGCTAAAATGTTGGGGTTAAAGGCAGAGAAAAAAACTTATGAAAAAACTTATATTAATTTAATTTAATGTACATTAAAATGACATTACATGTATATATTTCAGTTTTATTACATTAATGTTATAATTATTAAAAAAACAAAATATACCAAATCAACAGGAGTTCGAGTGTGAGCTTTTGTATACATAATAGTATATACATAATAGTCCATTCATATCACAAACCGATAAATGTAAACGTTATTGTGATTTGGAAAAAAAACGCAGCTCCTCCATTCACCGACATATGTTTTTAAAGCAGTCTTGCCCGGAGAAAGATGGCGGCCGCGTTGACGTGTTGCAGCAATGGCTCAAAGCGGCCGTCTAGGTATTTATATGTCTATGGGCTACACAACGTCATTTCATTGTGAACGTAATATTTCCCAAAGGAACATTTTTAGTGTACACACACACGGTATATAATTATTTTCAGCTCATTCACTTTTTAATTGTTTCTGCTTACCAGTAACAATAATACAACAATAAAAAAAAATCATCGTTAGTTTAAAATATTTTTTACATTTACAAATTGTTTGTAAACCTCAAACGTATTTATCATTTAATTTGCAAACAGGAAATACAAAAACAGCGAAAATCTACAAACTGGCGCATGTTTTAAATTGACCTAAAGCAAATTTAAACATCAAAGGCCCTGTATGTGAGCCCCACCCATTCTGGTGCCCGATTGCCCCTGAGAGAGACCCTGGGGTCAAGAAACCCCGTGTGTTTGCTTTAGTAAACCCTTGTTATTTGCTATCTGTGGTGTGAACGTCTATGAATAAGTATGCAAAGTGTAGAATCAGTTGCTTCGTAATTTTATTTAAACGATTATGATCTGTTATCGGCTATGGGATAGAAATGACTGTAGTTTTGTTTTATTAACCCCACCCACTGTATCGAAAGCCTATGTGACGCCATAGAGCCATGTTTCTTCCGTCTGACGCCGTGTGGCGCTACTACAGCGCACTGTTTACGGCACAGGAGACAAAGCAACCAACTCAATTACAACAGTGGATCAACCGTGTGCTTTATTTAACCATTTCACAGCCGAAACTCACTTAAGTAAACCTCAGGACACAAAGGTAAGCGATACTTATGTCTTTACTCTAGTGTTTATTTTGTCTCGGAAAGAAGCATGCATGATTTTGGTTTAGATCCAGTGACCCGGCTAGTTCAACGAGCTTCTCTGTTTTGTGCGACCAGGATCCGGTTCTGCCTCATCAGGTTATGTCCTGTGTGGCCTAACGTAACCACACAATTGAGTTGTCACTAAGTCAAATACGCTCTTTCTACGTGATTAAATGATTCTATGTAGGCATTTTAAATTCCCAATCAGTCTTGTATACAAATAAAATAACAAAACACACACACACACACGTAAATCGTTTTTATGTCAATATGGCTAGAGAGAAACGACGTGTTTTCCTGTTGTTTTGTCTGCGAGCTAATGCACTAGCCGCTAGCATGTGTCGCTCTAGCTAGCGCCTACATCTCGTGAGGTCGCGAGAGCGTGTGTTGAGACGAGCACCCCAACTTCCTTACTAGAAACGCCTCAGATAAATTATACATAATTTTATTCGAATAACATGTATCGTACAACAACACACAGTCATAATTATCACAGAAGGTTGCTCAATGTTTTTTTTTTTTTTTTTTTGTGACAACTGACAGACAATATAAACGTTAATATACTAATAATATAAAATTGTAAATATTTTTGCATAGTTTGACACGTCATTTATGAGAACAACTGGCGTTTTGTTCATCTTGATATCTGTGTTCAGTTATGAACCGGCGAAAACCAGGAAAGGAAAGGATTGGTAAATATAAGGGAGTATTTCAGAAGTAAAAAAAAAACCTCATCAAGGATTCGATTTGGTAATACATATTAATAATTTATACAGAGGAAAATATTGGGTCAGTTAACACTGTTGCAATTCTAGAAATTAAGAGTGTGAGGATATCACAGTACAGCTTTCGCATAGCTCTGTGTAGTTACAGGTCCAGAATAAAGATGTCACATATTTATACATGTACAGCACTTTTGCAGGCACAAAACATTTGAAAGCCGTCAAAGTGCACAAAATTACTGATTTGTAGCCACCCAATGCACACTTATGCAAGTTATATAATTATTAGTGCCGTCAAAGGAATGATCAGATCAAAATAAAAAATTTTCTTTATATATTTGTATGTACTGTATATATTTATTAAGTATATATAAATACAAACACTGAATGTATCTATGTAATGAAAATGTGTTGTTTATATATTAAATATATTTAGATATAATATCAAATAAAAGTAAATAAATATATAAATGCATTTACATGTAAATACTTTCAAAATATATACTGTATGTGTGTTTTAATAGAAACATAATAAAGAAACACAGCATAAACACATATTATGTAAATAAAGACTTTTATTTTGGATGTGATTAATCACGATTAATCATTTGACAGCACTAATAATTATTTAAATGTTGGACAGGTTTCCCATTCATTTTATATTATCATTATCATGTTCACATGAATGAATGGGTGGTATTATCATACAATATTTCCGTATGATTGATCATTGCCACTGATTCCAAGTATATAAATGTTGTATAGTAATATCGCCCATATATAGGAATTATTATAAATAAAAAATTTAACTAACTAACTGTATGTTTTGGCTGTAAGGCCTTTATGGTTATTTTCATTGGAGATACTTAAAAACATGAAAAGAAATAACAGAACTAGTGTTATTTCTAATACAATAATAGTAATAGAAATAATAGTAATATGGGTGTATGTAACCAGTAAAATAAACAGCAATTTGTTGCCAACATAAAGTTGGAACATTTGTAATCACACATCCAGTTGTGATAAACTTTTTTATTCCTTTAAACTGCAAATTGTAATTTTAATATTGTTCATTCTTCTATTTAATTTTTCAGGTTCTACAAATGAACACTATCCTAAATGGAGGTCAACATATCTGTTTCATCTGGGCTCAGATATAACATGTTAAAGTAAACATCTGGATGGAAGAAAGAGCCACACCCATGACACTTGAACACTTAAAAAAGCTGCTTTGAACAGAGAAGGTTTTCTTTCCCTGCAGAATTTCTTTCTGCGATAATGGACGGAGAGGACGGCCTCTCACAGAAGACTGAGGATATAAGCCACAAGCATAATGGCTCCAAAGAAAACAAGAGAATAGAGGCCAAAGGAACTTGTTTAAAAATAGAAGGGAAAGATGGCTATGTGTTTAAATCATACAGAATTACTCCACAAGAGGTTTTGGAAGCAGAACCCCACACTTGTCCCTCTGAGACAGTGACAAAAGATTCCTCTTTCGTGTCTTTGTCATTTGAGGGCACAGAGGAAGATGGATCTTCTGAGGTCGATGGACTTTCAACAGAGGATTCAACAGCAGAAAGTTGTGAAAAGCATGACTCTCAAACATCTCCATCTATTTCAAATAAGAGCCAGAACATTGAAATAAATAATTCAGAAATTGAAACAAGTGTATGTATCAAAGCAGAACCAAATGAAACGGGTGAAATCGCTCAGGATGATGAAAAGTTATCATTTGATGGGGCCTTCGGCCCCTTTGCCACCAGAGGTTATGATGATGATTATGGTAGCTTGTTCAGTGGGTACTCAAGTACTCTGTATGATGTTGCAATGGATGCTGTCACACAAAGCCTTCTATCATCCATAAGAAGTCCCCTTAACCCTAGAAAAAAATCCCCTGCTTGGAACCATTTTTTCATATCACCACGTGATAGTACCAAAGCAATCTGTATGTACTGTATGAAAGAGTTCAGCCGGGGTAAAAATGAGAAAGATCTCAGTACTAGTTGTTTAATGAGGCATGTGCGAAGGGCTCATCCCACTGTTCTTCTGCAAGATAGTGACTCTGTAAATAATTTGTCCAGTAGTTCATCTTTAATACCTCCCAATTTATCACCAAACAATGAAGACTTGTCCGTATGTATCAAGCCCCCTACAGACAACCATACTCCACTGTCCTCCATTCTAGCTGAGGCCACAGACATAGTGTCCAAAGACTCTTTACAAAAGGTCAAACCAAAAGCAGAAAAGAGTGTCAAGAGTGACTCATGTGTGGTTCCATCCCCACATTCCTTAAACAACCATATTGATGATGCCACAGACTTGGGAAGTGAATGCCCTGGATCAGCCCCTAAGAGCTCAAGTTCCCGGCGGCGCTCAGCAGTATGGAAACACTTTTATTTATCTCCTGCTGACAGCTCGAAAGCAGTGTGTATTCACTGCATGAATGAATTCAGTCGTGGCAAAAATGGGAAAGACTTGGGGACAAGCTGCCTTATTCGCCATATGTGGCGGGCCCATCGAGACATAGTCATTGAAGAAAATGGACAGGGCACAAGCATTCCCCCACCTTACACCACTCCACCAACACTGCTCTCACGCACACAAGACTCCACAGAGATCAAAAAGGAATTCCTCTGTACCTCACATCGCTCTGATGCCATATCAGATGAAGTGCCCAATGATGACAGTGAGCACATGACTATTGAGGATGAGACAAATGATGCTACATATCAATCTGGTCAAGAGTCCTCACTTGATGCATCTTTTAAACTGAAAGGAGAAAATATACCTCTGTCATCCTCGCCAGAGGAATACAGTGAGGGACACATCATATCCCAAGATCAGAGCTCAGTTTTTCAACAAAACAAAAAAATAATGAAACGGGTAAAATCAGAAGTATGGCATCATTTCATTGTCTCTCCTGTTGACCAACTCAAAGCTTTGTGTCGGTATTGTCCTTGTGTTATAAGCCGTGGTAAACGAGGGGACTTCGGAACAAGCTGTTTAATGAGACATTTGATGCGACGGCATCCTGATGTTCTCAAAACCCAAAAAAGCACAAATGACAAAGTTTCCTCACCTCAGTCTCCCCACTGTACTCCTGCTGCAGAGGACGACATAACAACAAATGCAACGGACAGCCCTGCTGCTGAAAACAAACACCACACCCTGCCTGTTTTCAGCAAAAAGACTTCAAAGCTATGGAATCACTTTTCTATTTCCTCTGCAGACCCAACAAAGGTGGTCTGTTTGCACTGTAGTCGCACAATTAGCAGAGGCAAAAAGACAACCAATTTAGGCACTAGTTGCTTATTTAGGCACATGCAGAGATTTCATGGGCATGTGCTTGAAAATAATAGTAATATCTCAGGTGAGGTGTCATCTGCTGAAATTCAAGTTAAGCAGGAGCTCATGGACATTTCTACTTATGAGGAGAATGCTGAGAAGTTCAGTGAATGCCACCCAGCTGCCAAAAAAATCACCAAACTCATTGCTGAAATGCTTGCACTGGATCTTCAGCCATCAACTGTAGTGGAAAATGTTGGCCTAAACCGACTACTAGAATACCTCCAGCCACAGTATTCTCTACCTTCCTCATCCTACTTTACCAGCACTGCAATCCCAGAAATGTGTGGAAGCGTGAAAGAAGTAGTTCTGACCCACCTCAAGGAGGCTGAAGGGGGAATCATTCATTTCACAACAAGTGTTTGGGTGAGCAGCCAAACTCAAGAGTACTTGATTCTAACAGCCCACTGGGTAACATTCGAGTCTCAAGTTCTGCCTCAGGGGCAAGATTTCCACTGCTCAGCCCTCCTTGGTGTTTCATCAATTGACTGTGACTACAATGTGCTGAACATACAGAAGCAGCTTGAATATCTTTGGGACACCTGGATTGGATCCTCAGGCCTTAAAATTGGATTTACTGTAACAGATAATCAAACTATTGGAAGCATACTAGAGAGCAGTGATCACACCACCATGCAGTGTTTTGTTCATAGCATAGACCTCATTGTTAACGAAGCCATAAAAAGTCAGAGGATGGTTCAGAACTTGCTTAGTATTGCTCGGAAAATCTGTGAGAGAGTGCATCGTTCTGCTAAAGCAAAGGAGAAGTTGGCAGAACTGCAAAAAACTTATCAGTTACCTGAAAACCAGCTGGTTCAGGACATTCCGTCTAAGTGGAAAACATCATATTTTATGCTTGAGCGATTAGTAGAGCAAAAGAAAGCCATTGATGAGATGTCAATAGAGTGCAATTTCAGGGAACTGATAAGCTGTGACCAATGGGAAGTCATGCAGTCAGTCTGCAATGCTCTTAAACCTTTTGAGGTAGCCTGCAGGGAGATGAGCAATCGAACAGCAACACTAGGTCAGGTCATTCCACTAATTCACATACTCAATCGAAAAATAGATATGCTTTTTGATGAGACCATGGGTATTGACAATATGCTCAAGTCTTTAAAGGAAGCAATGGTGACTAAAATGTCCCCTACACTTCATGACCCCAGGTACATTTGGGCAACCATGTTGGACCCGAGGTATAAGACCTCCCTTTTTACTGAGGAAGAAGCAGAGCAGTGCAAGCATGACCTTATACAAGAGCTTGAGGTGTCTGCATCTAGCTCTGTGGAGACAAAACCACCATTGTCAAATGGATGCAGTGAAATACCAGCTTCATCAAACAGCTTGGCCTCAAACAAGGAAAACCTCTGGGCTCTTATGGATGACATTAGACAGAAAATCAAGCAGGAGGAGAGACCAAAATCATTGGAACTTGCAGTGCTGGAGTATTTAGAGGAAGACATTCTTGACCAGAGTTGTGATCCTCTGGATTATTGGAACCTAAAGAAGTTACTGTGGCCTGAACTTGCCAAAGTAGCTGTACGCTATGTGGGTTGTCCACCCAGCATTGTACCAGCAGACACACTTTTTAGCACATCAAGTGTCAACTGTGCCCTGAATCAGTCCCGGCCATTGTTAGAAAATCTTGAAGGACTCCTTTTTTTAAAGGTCAACCTTCCTTTGATATATTTTCAGTACTGATGATAGCGCATTTATATTTACAAGGCTGTTTCTTAGATTCTGATGAACCTCAACCTAGGGCCACTCAAGTAACTTTTCTGAGAAGGCCTAACTAAACAATTAATTTTACTGAGGTTAATATTCTTCAATACACAGAGCATTTGGATGATATTTAATTAAAAAAAAAAAAAGATTGATTGAGTACTACTGTTGAGTACACTTGATAACTGGAGTCTTATTCCTGGTGAAAAGTGTTTTTCAGGGAGGGAGGGTTAGCTAGCTACAGGGGTAGTTATTGTTTGTTGCTGTATTTTGATTCCTTTTTATATCTTTGTCTTCTCTCTCCTTGTGCCTTATACAAACTACTTCAGGTCAACATGCTGTAAATATTAACTGATGTGCAAAGCAAGTCATAGTCTTCTGATTTAAATGATTTTATAAAATAGAAACATGCTGAATACTGTTTTTATATAAATACATGGCCCAAAATAAATGCTGTGACTGAGAGATGTTTTAAATGTATTTTATTTAATTCTGTGATTTTTGTGGTTTATGGTACTGTTAGAATAAGGGTTATTTTAATTTTTTGCTGATGATTGTTTTGTTTGTAGCTGTTAAAATGTACATAATGCTGTACTTTCAGGTTATTATTATTTTTTGTTTAAATTTGTAAAGCACAAATCTGTGTTTTTTTTTTTTTTATCTAAAGGGTTTAAATTATGGGACTATTGAGGAAATGTACTGTACATTTTATAAATTTCCAAAATATAATTTGACAGAGGAATAATTGAGACTGGAATTTGTTTTTCTTCTTTTCATGTGGTAATTTGTAAATAAAACGTAAAAAATTTGAAACCATGCTTCTATATTTAATGTTTCAGATCTTGGTCTTCTAAATGCCTTTGTCACCTTATTCATTATATTTATGCATATAATTTCCCAATCTGGATTATCTTGCTAAATCTCCATTTAGTTTTATACATATGTGATTAAAGGGATTGTATAATCCCACCTTATTCCACAATTGTATGACACAATATTTGTGCATTCAATGTTCATCAGTGCTCAACAAAACGGTGTGGTTGCCCGCTTAAAAATACTTTTTGTATTCGCAAAAGAAAGTCATACAGTTTTGGAACAACATAAATGAGGCTTTAAGTGCTATTAAATTCTGAAGCCACAGTTATCACTCATACAAAGCTTACTGGAAGCATAGTAATGACATGTTTCAACTGATTGCAAAAGGAAGCAGCGAGCAAATAACCATGCTATTGAAACGCCTTAACTGAGGATGTCTCCCCTCTCATTAAAACACAATTAAAATAATTCAGAGAAGCAATTATGTAAACATTTATTTGTTGTAACAATTTCAGTTCAGGCTTTCACTATCTGTTTATTATTTGAGTGTCTTTCTAGCAGCACAAGCTTGTTGTCTAGCTTGATTTTGATGGGTGGAAATTGGAACATCTCAAATTTGAGGTTTTGGTATCCTGAGAAGATAACCAAAGGTTTGTGAGAGTCTTTGAGCAGTGATATCTTAGTTTCATTTGCTTCCATTAACAGGTGTGAATACGTTAATATAACTGCATCTTCAAGAGTCAAATTCTCCTTCTTGTCATATCTAGGAAATGAAAGAAAAACATACAGACAAATAAGCAATATTGGACATGTATAGCATTGTCTTTGATAATTAAACACACCTCCAGTTAGTATTTTGCTCCAGAAAACGCGAGACTCCCGTCTGTGCAGCAAGTACATCAATGTGTAGAGACACATCTGTGTGAGAAGTATGCTATCAGATTGCTTTCATTTTTTTTTACTAATAATTCAATACTAAACAAGCAATAAAAATCAATATACCTGCTGTTGCTGGAATTATTCTGTGTAGCTCCCGCATTGCTTTCCCTCCTGGATAGTTGTGATGGGAAACGTAAAGAGAAATACTTGTGTATACTCCATTTAGCACCAAATGTCCAACCACAGCTATGGAGCCAACTTTATACATCCATGACTTGTAGTAATTCTTCAAACTGTAAAAGAAAAAAAAAAACACATTTTTGTAAAAGACATTTCATGAAGACCCTAAAGAATCATAAAAACTTGCAGAAAATGGGCATTCTATCTTCTCTTTAAACAAAAGGTTTTAGCCAACTAGTCAAAAGAAAATATAAAACATTATTGAACGTGAACAATCATTTGCAAGATTTTGTATTATTCTGATAGACTAATCTGATACTAAAGTGCATGAAAATAATTTGTAGGAATGCAGGACCAATAATAGTAAAATGAATAGGCATATCTGTAACACCAAATAAAAGAACAACTGTAAATGACAACAATTACAGGTCATGAAGGTCTTGAAACGCCATCTCAGATTATGTTCTAGAGGTTAGTTTATTAAGTTTACAAAGTCCATTGATGCAAATGGTGTGTAAAACTACAGTCTAACAGAAAGATTTTAAATGACATATTTCATCTGTCTCTCATGTGTATGTCTCCAATACATATTTGATGTGTATGTCTGTACATACCTCAGTATTCTTAGTACACATTTAAAACAAAATGCAGTTCATGACAACTTCAATCTTTTTTGTTAATTAAAAAATAAACTAAATGTCCAGTGCTCTTACATTTTCAGCAAACAGGACATGTTTCAAGTATAAGGCTTTCAGGATTTTGTGATAAAGTTTTCCTCATCCATTTAAAATGATTTTAATAGGTATTTTGTAGGGATGTAACAATATCAAAATCTTAAGACAAAATACTTTTGTGATACGAAGTCCATGATACAATATTTATTATAAAATTCTAAAAAGACAATTGAAGAAATGGGAGAATTTGTTTTTTTTTTTCATTTCAAAATTAAATTATTCTGTCTAATGCATCTAATGTTCAAAATTAAGAGCTCCGTTTTGTTAGACAGATAAAGTTCATTTGGCAGAAACAAAGCTGTTAAAATTAGAAGTTTAAATATATTCTAACAACGACACCTTTTGCCCGGAAGACCTACGTTTCAAATCATAATGTGATGACGATAATATCAAGTTTTGCCATCAAGAAATTGATAATATTGTTAAAATAGAAATAAAATAGTATTTTATCCTTATCAGTGTTATCTTTTCAAGCTTGCTAAGGGACATGAAGTACTGTTGTAAATTTCTTTTTACATTTATTTTTTTGCTCTCATGTCTAGTTTTGTTTTAGCAGACTTTCATTCAGTCTGGCCCAATTCAGGTATACTCATGCTCCACCCGCTTCGGATGTTATCACTCGATTTAATGGGCCGATATCAGTCGTTATAATTAATATGGGTCAGTAGGGGCCTGCTGGTAGACTTAGAAGGCTGTTATCATCCATAGGACTACTGGGCATGCGCACATCAATCAAACATTTTTTTTCCTAACACTGTACGGCAATAATACTGTTTTTCTACCATGGTAAAGGGTATCTAATCACTAGAATAATTAATTTCATTTCAGGTTTTACCAGTAGGTGCAGCAGGCCCCTACTGACCCATATTAATGGGCTGATAACGAATGATAACGGCCCATTCAAATCGCGTTATAACATCCGAATCGTCTCCCCAATCAAGTTTCAGATGGATAAAATTAAATCTTATCCCACATTTTTCTCATTCACAATTCAGAATTACACCAAAATATGAAAGTTTTTATGCAAGAAAATTAAATCCAGCTACCAAATCATTACTATAAAAATATGTTTAACTTACATAAAGGAACAGCCACAGGCAGCAATCATGTTGAAAACAGGGAAGGTGTAGATGATGAAACGGAGCTCCTTGTGGGGCAGAAAGGAGTACAGCAGAATAAAGCCTACAGTTACAATGAGCGGTTTTGTTGTTCGTCTATCCAATAGGCCGAGTGGAATAAATAGTATTGTGCTGCCAAGAGCTCGAGGGAGAGCAGAATAGAAGTACCACAGAAAAGGGGAAGTTTGAGGCACAAAAAAAGTCAAGGAAATACTACATTTTGAAAGGCGACAGAATCATGCAAGAATGCACTTTTTATGATACTAATAATGCATTGCTGTTGTTAATAAAGGCTTACCTGACCCAAAGTAAAGTTTCTTGGGAGCAGCTTTCCCCACCCTTATTTAATAGAAATGCACTCTCCTCACAAACCTATCAGTCCTATGGAGTCCTACTCGTACAATAAACTTTTGTAATTTTTAAATCCTGAAATATTTTGGTGCTCATTCATTGTAATTGGAAAAGAGCAACCTCTTTTTGTGCACCACAGAAGACATAAGGGCTTGGATTGTCATTGGAGACAATGACATTTTATTTTGACTAAACTACTCCTTTGAACTACAAGCATTTTAAAATAATTTAGCAAAAGGATATTCCCCAATTGGAGCTTTTATTCAAGACAGTGTTGTACCATAGTACTTGACCCTCAGGCCAGAGCAGCTTATTCCAGAAAACTGTGTCAACCATGACAGTGAGACCTATAAAAGACAGCAAAAAAACTTGTAAAGATCTTTGTCTTTGCATGACAAGAAACAAAAACAAAAAAGTATATGCTAATATTTGTTCATCACTGACCCAAAAATAAAACCCCAGCAGGTACAGCATGGTAAAGCAACTGTAGAAGATGGACTTTCCTGCTCAGTAGGGACATCAACAACATCAGGCCAAGGAAGAGACACAATTCAGAGCGAAACACAATAATGGCCAAAGCAGAGAGCCGAATGAAGGCACCGTGTCTCTGGCCCAACCAAGATGTGAATGCCAGCAAAACTATTCAATAAAACAAAAAAAAACAAAAAAAACGTTAAATGGTAAAAAATTCTGTTAAACAAAATGATGTATTACTTGAATAAGGTCCCATTAAAGTGATTTTTTTCTATAAATATGATTCACAAAGCAAGAAGGCAAGTCAAGTTGTTTTAGCTTTGTTTTCCAAGCCAAAATAACAAAAGTGTTAATAGAAAACTAAATATCGCTCCAAAACACTTTGTACTTTATATAGTCTGTACCTAAAGGCAAAGCAAACACGTTTGGGAGGGTTCTGGTACTGTAAAACATCAGATGGAACTGTGTGATGCAGATAAAGCAAAACAGGCTGGACACCATTGACCCAAACTGCCTCCGGACCTCTCTTTGCATCTGCCATAGTGACAGAATCACACATAGTCCAAGAACTCCTCTCACTGTAAAACACAAAATAAAAACATAAATCAGATTAAACTGAAATTAATAAAATGGGTTTAATGTAGGCCTAAAGCTACAGGTTGTGTTCTCAGACATACCAAGGATCTGAGTGTGAAACTTTGGTGTTTGAAAGAAGGCAAGCACACAAGTCATTGGTGCACTCAGTGCTGATATGAACAGTGGTCCAAGAAACGTACGTGGAACCACACCAGGAAACTCATGATGGTCATACTGTAGAAACAGTAATAACAAGAAGTTTAGTTCTCATGCGGGTCCAGTTGTTTCAATGCTATACGACACTAAAGCACCATAGTACTAGAGTGTTGCAGCAGTGTTTAATTCACCATGGAACTCTCTTCCGGATTTAAACGTCACGGCTGCAGCACTCTTAGCAAATTTAATCTACGATCACAAGCTTAGGTTTTAACGCACTACAACACATGATTAACAAAGAGAACTCTTTATATTTCAAACAATAAAACACGCTGTTTTAACGTTAAACATGATAAAAAAAACAATAATCGTTTTTGAGATTAGAGCGCTTACCTTTTCAAAATCTAATCTGTGATACAGAACATCATGAATTGCTTGTAAGTTAAAACTTTCTTCAACTTTGGTGTAAGGACAGATAAACAAATGTATAAATACTATACAAATGATCAAAAATAAAAGAGGACGCTCATTTACACCTTCCCTTCGAGCCATTGCAGCGCGCTGTACTAGCAGTCACTGCGCTTGCGCAAAAGTCTAAAGAAATAAATGGGTAGAATGGAAAATGGACAAAAAAGCAAAGCTATAACATGGGCGGTGCTTATCGCCACAAACGTTTTCTGAGATATATCCGGTATGATATCTAATCTGGTTTAAATATAAATAATTCCTTTTCCATTCGCACGATCATCTCAAGGCACTCTAGACAAATCATCAAAGTTCTAAGCGTCAAAACTCAATAAAAAACAAAAATAATAATTCAATTTAAATATTATTGTGATGCGTTAAACTATTATTACATTTAATTGGATTTAAAAAAGAATGGCCCGGATTCACAAACGGGGCTTAGCTTAAACCAGGACAAGATATTTAAGCAACCTTTACAAAAATGCGCTACAAGAAAATATTACAGGTGTGCATCTTAACACAGAACAACTACACTGACATGTTTTAAGATATGTCAGGGCAAGATATTTTATCTGAGACAGCTCAAACATGCAATTTAGTCTGGGACTAGCTTAAGCCTTGTCTGTGAAACTGGGGGTACGACTCCCATTCTCGGGACTAATATGAACGTATAATTGTTGTTAGATATGGTTCTGTTATGCCTAAATTAGCCTGTCCGCACTATTTTCTGTGAATGTGCGAAACGCACAAAGTGTTATGATTATAAAAAAATAAATAAATAAAACATGATAGCAAAATAACAGTTTGCAGTGAGCTGTATAGAGGACTTTGTACACCAAAAGCCTCGCACATTAAAGTTGAAAGTGATGAAAATAAAATAAAATAAAATATCACTTGTGCTTATCATCCTTCATTTCAGACTGTTATTTCTGTTTGTAGCCTTTACTTGGTTTATTATATATTGCTAACTATTTAATATTATATAAATTAAATTAAATAATTATTACTTTATAAACAAAAGCACTAAATTGTTAACATATTGTTTAGTAAACTCATCAGTTTACGAAAAGGCAGATTTGAATTGTCTGCAACTTAATGGAATATATTAATAATTCAGCCTGTTTTAGGCAAACAAATCATAATTCCTGATAGTTCGAACAGCATGCGAATTGTGACGTAGGCGTACAAATATCTTTTTTTGTTTGTGCAGCGCGTGGCGGCATTACATTGGCTCACACGTTGATTGCCAGGAGAACGCTCCAATTACATAAAGACACAATGTTACCAATGCGCTGACGCGGAAATCCGAATGTCTAGCTGATTAGAAGGCGGCATGGAAATGTCTGAAAATGACAATCTACACATCTTTTTAATAAACGTGTCATAATTTCAGACACTAGATGTTTATTCAGTGGATCTTAACTGGGTGGAGACAATCTAAAAACCGGTGTTTTGTTATTAGACAACCTTTGAGCTAGACAAGAAAGCATGTTATGCTCATACAGTATTTTTCGCTTGAGTTGTATTATTTTGTTTCTAGAACTTGGTTCTGTGTATGCAAAGGACTTTAAGTCATTATGTTCAACATGCAGACAACTAGTTGACAATTTTGACAAGGTATGTATGTATGTTTCTATTTATTTTTCTATCATATTGAACCATCTTAAATGATATTATGTCTTTAAAGCAATTAATTTCGTTAAATAAAGTTTGTTCGTTATAAAATGAACAAAAAAAATCAGAATGTCGTCATGCCTTAGTTGTTCATGTTCATATGTGACACATGTAAACTAGAGAGAAAGTAAATGTTTAGACGTGTTTATATGGGATGTACTGTAGGTGTCTGAATACTTGGGGTCACTTTAATTGTTGATATATTCATTTTACCAGGGTCTGGAAAAAACAGCAAAGCTAAATTTTGGTGGTGGAAACACAGAATGGGAAGAGCGAAAACTCTCCAAATATGAGTTGAGGTGAGAAGTAAAGCAATATTTACTTGAATGCAATAATGAAATGCACTCTTGTAGTTCATTATCTTAACCCAGTTCATCAGGATAGACTGGTTGCAATTCACAAATTTGTTGTCTTTAGTGAGATTAGGTTGACAGAGATACTGGAGGGCTTGTGTGACAGCAGCAGTTTTGAATGCAACCACATGTTGGAAGAAAATGAGGAACACTTTGAGACATGGTGGTTTAAGAGGTCAGAAACTCAAATGGAGAATTTGTACAATAATACCTGAAGACTTCATTCTCAAGGATGAGGTATACTTCATTTTTCTGCGTGCCATTGTGTCTTGCGCACTTTTGAATAGGCAAGCCTTTCTAAACTTTATTTGATCATGTATGACCTGTTTTTTTGCTGCATCTGTTGTGCCCAGTATAAGTGTACCACTCTGAAGGACAAAGCAGCATCCATATACTAGGGTAGGGTCACCAGCTGTCCTCTATTTATGTGACAAACCCAGAATTGGGAGATGGGAGTGTGCATAAGGACAGCCTGTGTGCACTCTGTTGATGACATAATATACGTCATGCACGCTGTGCAATACAATATGGCACGCAGACAGTGTATGTATACTTTGAGCTTCAGTTTCATTTTTGAAAGTATCTATTTAATCAAATGAATAAAGAAATCTAACTTTTTTCTTTCTCTTTTTTGTGTGGGGGGGGTGCATTTTTGCAGGAAAACAAAACACCCTAATCTATTCAAGTGGTTTTGTATAGAAACCATTAAAATGTGCTGCCCAAAAGGTTTATTTGGTCCTGACTGCAACAGTAAGTGAACTAAGTGTTGAATTAAACTATTTTTAATAGAACATTGAAGAGCCCTTAATTGGAAGTTCTGATGAAAGTCATTGAGATGGAGATGCTGTGAGGAAAAGCATGCACCATATCCCATTTGAGATTATGAAAATTTGTACAATTGTCTTTTGTTTTGTATTATTTTAAGCTTGCATTGGAGGAGCTGACAAACCATGCCATGGTAACGGCAAATGTGATGGAGACGGAACAAGGGCTGGAAATGGAAAGTGCAGTTGTGATAATGGATATGAAGGGGAGTTGTGTCTGGACTGCAGTGATGGTTATTTTAGTGCATTGAGGAATGATACATTCTCCTTGTGCAAAGGTACACATCAATAAACTTGATGAGCATCATATGTTTCATAGTCATAACTAGGGGTGTGCAATGGAGCCAATATCTGTATCCGTAGCAGTCTATAATTTAAACCAGAAATAGGTGTTAATTTTTGTGAAACTACATTAGAATTCTGTTTTAAATGTAATTTTGTCTCGGTTTGCCTTGTGTGTATACATATGCATACATATCCATCATTATAGTTAATTCAGTTGCTGTAGTACCAAAACTCTGATTTCTGAAAGACACAGCAAGGCAATTGTGCAGCATTCATTTTATTCAATGAGTTTACACTCATTTACTTTACACACTCATTTCAGAATGATTTTAGAAGTTTATGTATAATATTGAAGTATCCCTGGATCACCTGTTATCCAACAAGAACAAATCGTTATTTGGTAGAATTCATTATTTAAGTTATTGTCCATCCCTTTACAAACAAGGTGTTCAGCTCCAAGTACACCTCCTATTTGAAATATTTATAAAATTTGAGTTTATACATATACAGTGATGCCTAAAGGTCTAAGACCACCCTGAAAAATGTCTGAAACCTGGGAAAAAATATTATTTAAATTTGTATGTATGTAATTTTTGATGTTTTATTTCCCCCCTTTTTTTTTTTTTTTTTTGAGAGTGTCATGAGTCTTGTGTTGGCTGCAGTGGAGGAACCAATCAGGATTGTAAAGAATGTAGGAATGGCTGGGAGAAAGACCAAGAAGGAGCATGCATCGGTAAGAAAAAAAAATGCCTGGAAAACGAATTAAACTTTAAATGATTGAGTGATGCATTTTAATAGTTATATTGTAAAATATTTCATGGTGTAGATATGGATCTGTATGCAAGGGATAGTTTGCAGTCAATCCTTTCATTATTCTGACCAGTTTGTTTATGTTCGGTACTCCTATACCATGCTTATCTAACAGGTATTGTGTTTTTCTTATTGGATACATATTTTTTTTCTTTTACAAAAATTCATACTCAATTATGTCATAATTCAATTCACGAGTTCACACTTCCTCATAATCTAGAAGGATAAAAGTTTGCAGGTTTGGAGTGCTGTCCGGGGGGCGAGTCGGGAGAATGGCGGACTCTGAACCCTAGAGGCTTGAACCCTAGCTAGGGCTAGAGCTCAGCGTCCGACGGTCCCTGCGTGCATGAGTGTGAGAACGGCTAAATCAAGGTTTAGACGGAAAGAAGATGGGGCTATTAATAGGGAGTGGAAAGGGATTTGATTGGGCAGGTGTAATGAGGAGATGATTAGGTGATGCGGAGCCAGCCGTGATTAATCGACCACGCTCCTCCCAAAACTAGTTTATTTGCAAAAACTTATTTTCTGATAATCCAATGGTAAAGCACCTCTGAAATCTATGGGTGAAGGAAAAGGAAAATAGAAAAATTATTTGCCTTTGTTTCAGCTGGAGGAAATCTCTTTGCCGCCTCTGCAACTCCCATCTTACCTTCGCATCCAGATATGTCTTTCTTTACAAGTCTGATGCAGTGCAACAACTTTACCACTTTCTACCCTTTTGTGTCAAAACTCCTGGAGGCCCAATGCAGAGTTTAACTCCGTAATACGTTGGCCCTGACATTGGAGCTGAGTTTGATACCATTGTTTTATGATTTTTTTTTTCTTATCAATGCCAGAAACTTATTTTCTCTGCTTCTTCTTTTGTTTCCTATAAAATGTATTCAAGACTGATCCAGCTTTATCAAAGTAGGTTCTGCATTGATATTCCCATGAATCCTTTACACCCAACCTCCACAAGGGGGACTTCGTAAATGGTAGTTTTCCATCCACTTTCCCTGTACTTGACGGCAAAATGTGTATTTTTACTTGATCTCATGGCTGTTTTCATATACTTTCAAGGATCTCCAGCATCTTATGCAGAACCTGTTCATGTCAACATCTTTGCTATTCCTGCACCAAGGTGTTCTTGCAGCCAGCTCACATGTGCTGTGAGTTTAACCTTGGAGCCTCACAGAGGTGACAATTGTTCTCTCTTCTGTTCAACCAGAATTGGCTCTTCTATGTCAAGTCCAAGATATTCGGTTCCTGGTTGGATTCTTCTAAAAATCTGTTGGTGCTTCAATCACAAAGCTTTGGCCTTGCACCTGCATTAACCTGACACATTCTTTGCAACCACACCAGGCAATGATAGAATCAATCAATCACTTTTATTTATAAAGCGCTTTTAACAAGATTGTCGCAAAGCACTGAACATTATCAAGTAGGAGAACAGAGTGATGGTAATGTATAATGACGAGATTAGACTATTTATTTATCAAATGCAGAGACGGTCTCTGTAATCAAAATGACGATAATGACTAGAAATTGGGTATCTCCAATCAAGCAAGCCAGAGGCGACAGCGGCAAGGAACCAAAACCCCATCCATGAGAGAATGGCGAACAACCACGCACGCACACACACACACACACCGTGAACACACACCTGGAACAGTGGGCAGCCATTGCTGCGGGGTCTGGGAGCAGTTGGGGGAACTGTGCCTTGCTCAAGGGTCTCACCTCAGTCGTGGTACTGAAGGTGGAGAGACTGGTTATTTACTCCCCCACCCGCAACCTTTGGGTTACAAGTCCAAGTCCCAATCCATTAGGCCCCACTGCCCCACACTATTATAAAATATAGCAGCCATATATATTTCAACGTGTGTGTGTGTGTATATATATATATATATATATATATATTAGGCTATTTACTTATTTTATTTTTAACTCGCACAAAGTGGACTTGCATTTAAAGGCACTTTTTTTTCTTTTGCAACAGGATGTTTTTGTGTATGTGTTTACTGGTGTGGTCAAACAATTAATCTCATATCAATTACAATTACTCGCATACTAGCTTTATACTTTTTTTTATTTTGTATTTTTTTTCATTTTGCTATTTATTTCAGACCCAAACATTTGTTTTTACTGGTATTGGTTTTGTGTTTTTACATTAGACATCAATGAATGCACCAAAGACCCAGCTCCATGCAAAGATAACCAGTACTGCCTAAACACTGATGGATCTTTCTTCTGTAAAGGTTTGTTTAAATACAGTATTAACAAAGTTTTATCTTTGATATGATATGACCAAAATCTTCATGATATGATACATTTTCACAATAACAGTACATTTTGCTATAGCCATTTTTATGTTTTTGTTATTAAAAATATTACTTACTGCTCTTTACTGAATCCTTAGTAAGAATCAGTTGATTTGATTAATTTAGTGAAGACTACTATGCAGTGTTTTGGTTATACACATGCTGCATAAGTACTGCATTGTTGTTTTTCACTCCCTGCTGTGTTTAAAAAAATTATTAAACATCTTGCACATCCCAAATTCACAACTGCATGCTGTCTTAAACAGCAAAATCTCTAACAATGGATGCTTTATACCGTCATCACAGTATATATGGTAATACAAAAAGAAATACAGAGTGATATTAATTTACAACATTTGCTTACTGTAGATTTTGGGATAGTTTACGGTTAGTAAATTATGCATTAATAAAATGTTACTTTTATTCTACATCCCAGAATGTGATCTCCGATGCTCTGGTTGCAAAGGACTGGGATCAAGTAACTGCCTCACCTGTGCTGATGGCTATAAGGATGAAGGCGGCACCTGTACAGGTAAGAGCATGAATGGCAATGACTAGAGTTTTTTTTTTATGTGCTTGTAGATATGTGATCAACTGAGGCAGTGTATATACCAGGAACACTCGGAGTGAGTTCAGGATGGTGATAGTGTAAATGATAACTAAAGATCACTTTTGTTGTAAATAGAGCCTTACACTATTTTTACACAGCTCATCCACAAATTAAAATTTGGTAACACTTTGGATTAAGCAACAGTGTTCACTATTAACTAGTTGCTTATTAGCATATATTTGTGTTGTCACAATAGTCTATCTACAATCATTGGTTTAATCTGTATTTTTTTTTTTTAAAGTGACGAGAATACTTTTTTTTTTTTTTGTACGCAAAAGCAAAAAAAAAAACCTACTTCAACAATTCATCTCATCTGTGTCTCTCCGCCTCTCTGCATTACTGTAGCACCAGAGAACATCTGCCGGACACATTCTTTTGAATAAAACTGCTATTGAGATGTGAAGAGCTTTACAACCAGCATAACAAAAGAATGTTTTTGAAGACAATCACCTATTGCACCTTTAACTTTATTAGTTGTATAAGTAATTGTATTCATTTTTGCCGATTTTGTACTTGTTTTTAAGGCCCATGCAATTGTCTTTATCTTTACTGATTTTTTGTTTTTCCATTACAGACACCAATGAATGCGCTGAAGATCCATCTCTGTGCAAAGATAACCAATACTGCCTAAATACAGATGGTTCTTTCTCCTGTAAAGGTTTGTTTAAAGACAGTGTAAACACAAAGATTTTTTTTTTAAGGTGTTGTTGTAACAGTGAAATTACAAAGAATGAGTAATATTAATTTCCAACATGAGCTTAGTGTTGGTTTAGGGTTAGCAACTCTAAATGACGCATAATTACATTTCAAACAAGGACACTGTAAAATAAAATGCCACCATTATTTTATATCTCAGAATGCGATGCCGGATGCTCTGGTTGCAAAGGACCTGGTGCCAACAACTGCCTGACTTGTGCTGATGGCTATAAGGATGAAGAAGGCACCTGCACAGGTATCACTTTTCACCAGGGAACAGCTTTAATGGCAGTGACTGGAGTTTTATGGCGCTTTTCCACTGCGTGGTACGACTCAGCTCGTAACGGCACAGCACGGCTCAGTTCTTCTCGGTTTGCGTTTCCAATGGAGTTTAGTACCGCTTTAGAGTGGGCCGGATTATTCATGTGTCGTTATAGTTGCACCGCCTCTACTGCCGTGACATCCTCGTAAACACGCCACAAACAAACACACAACAATGGAGTATTTTTTTATTCCGCGTCGCCTCATCAAGCTCTCACTGGATCCGCTCCTCGGCTATCAATGAGAGGATTGTCTGTACTTCCTCAACAGACCACGAAACAGCCATTTTTGGTTAATACAAAAAGGTGTGTTACTTCAAAAACAGTTGCGTCTGATCCTTCGCTGGCTGTGCGGATTTAAATCTAGCGGGTATGTTGTGTCTCATGTCGCAAGTTCAGTGACGCGGTAATGATTATTTTCTCCGGCCAGTCAGTGACCAGCAGAGTTTACACGTCATGTTTTGGTAACGGTACGGCTCGCTTGGAACCTCGGCTGAGGTGGTACTAAAAAAAGGACCAGGTACTGTTCCCAGTGGAAAACCCCCCTAAAGTGAGCTGTACTGAACCGTACCGTACTATGCAGTGGAAAAGCGCCATTAGGTCGTTAGTGTACACCAGGAACCTCAAGAGTGTGTTAAGATTGAAGGATTTTTCATGTAATGTTGCACTACTAGTTTTAGAGCACATTCATAGTAACTGAAAATACTGTGTTTACACAGCTCATCCTGAAATGAAAATTCAGTAACACTTTAGAATAGGAACACTATTCACTAGTATAGTTGCTTTTCATCGACTAATCATTAGCATACTGGCTGTTTATTAATACTCATAAAGCTCATATTAGCCTGCCTTGTTCTTCATGACCATGTTCTAAATTCACCCAAAAATGAACATTTTATGTTTTGTCTGCTTACCCCCAGGGCATCCAAGATAGAACACTTTTTTTTTTAAACTCAAACCAGAAAAAAAAACATGAGACAAATCCAAATTAAATCCTGCAGCTTGTGACGATACATTGATGTGCAAATGGCTTTACCACCATCTATTTCTCAAATAGACCATTAAAGGGATAGTTCAACAATGAAAAATTGAGGTTTATTTCCTTACCCCCAGGGCATCCAAGATGTAGGTGACTTTTTTTTCCTCAGCAGAATATAAACGAAGATATTTAACTTTAACTGTGGCAGTCTGGTAGTCATTCAATGGAAGTGGATGGGATCCAAACCTAGCACCAGACCTTTTTAAAGTAAAAAAAACATTCACAGACAAATCCAGATTACACCCCGCGGCTCGTGACGATACATTGATGTCTTAAGACAC
>JAUMHQ010000114.1:11887-25962 GCA_032361165.1 Enteromius paludinosus | reverse complement strand
GTTTAAACTAAGCCATGTTTGTGAAACTGGGCCATTGTGTTGATAAATAATAAGATGGCAGTACTGACACACAGATAAATATAAATATACACAAATATATTACTGTATGTATACGAAAATGTTTATGCGGTTAAATCGTGATTAATCATTTGACAGCACTAATTATTATCAGTGTTATTTTAGGATCATTTGATAAATAAAACATTTATTTGAAATAAATATCATTATTAATGTCTTTACTGTTACTTTTGATCAACTGAAAGACAGTATTATTAAAAATATTTTAAATTTATTTTAATATATGTTGAATCTTGACTTCAACATTTTAAACAAATATTGAAAAATGCTTCATTTTTTTCAAGTTCACCCGTTCTATAAGTTGTTGGGTTTGGCTGGATCTGTGTATTAACCGTGCTAGCATTTGATCAGTGTAAGCTGCATGTTAATGTTAAACGTCAGATGGTTCACTCGTGCCCTTCTGATCCAAATGCTTCATGTGAACATACCAACAGCATACTGGGACTGGTGTTTGCCTGCTGCTGTTCTGTGATGCTCAGTGCTTGAACTCACAGTACAATTGATGTTGACACAGATTTTCAGCTCAGATCAAAGTTAATTTGTTAGTACAAGGGGAGGGGGAACCCGACTTGGTGCGGCTGCATAAATCCAACACGGAAACCATTAGACAGCTGCTTTGATTCAGCTTTTAGTGAGGAAAAGTTAATTAGCCCTCACATTCATAAAAGAGAGAGAGATAGAGTGTCATATTGGACAGAATCAAATGAGTTATTGGTCTTTGGACCTTATTTGAAAAAAAAAAAAAAGATGTACTTGGTGCTATGGTAAATCTAATGGTAATCATGTAAATCTGAGGGCAATAGGCCTACTATGGTACTACTTTGTAGAACTGGGTATTTTTGTGTCGATTTGATATTGATTTGTTTGGATATACAGAAAAGGCTGGTTTAAGTTGGTCCTTTGCTGGTCTGACCACCTTAAGACCAGCATCCCATCTTCAAAACATACCTAACCAGCATATGCTTGGTTTTTTTTCAACATTTCGTGTCCTTTATTTGAAGAGAAAATAATGTAATAAACCAGAATAATTGTAATGATTGACGGCTGACTGTACATTATTGCTTATGAATTGCCTTCTTAGTGTTTTTGGGGGGTAACATAACATCCTTTTATGAATTGCATGCAGTGTTATAAATCTGTAACTGGGTTTTTGTTTGCCCAGGGATGTCTGGGTGAAAAATAACCCATTTTTCTTTCTCTCTGTAGGTGGCTATTATAGCTGGAAACTTTGACCTGGCAGAAATTATAAAGACTCACAAAGCATCAGATGTTGGTAAGTGGCTCGTATACTGTACCTCCACCATCATTAGCTGCTATCGAATTTGCAAGCAAGCGCACACAATCTCTTGTGTTAATGAATCCTTACAAACGCGGCCGAGCGAGCGTGGCCAGGGAACATGAAAATGAGAGCGGCCCCTTGTGTGTCCCTGTGTGTTTGTGAGTCTGCGGCGTTCGAGTGAATGAGAGTCATCACTCTATTCGACTGCAAGGCTAGCTCATTCCACGTGCTAGTTCTGGAAAGGGGGAAAGGCAGCCAGTTGTCGCACCGCTGTAATGGATCGTACCCATTAGTGTGGAGTACCATTGTCATGGCGACGGAGCGGGGTTAATCCCCGAGGCTCAGCAGGTGTTGGGAGTTTGATTTGAGCCAATGGGAGTGTAGCCGGTATCTCATCAGAACCGTGTGTGACCTCGATGAAGGATGGGACGGATGCTCTCACGCACACACAGAATCTGAACCGGCCTTAAAACACGGCCTTTACGGGACAAGAGGATGTGTGCATTCTTTGTCTCTCTCTCCTCTTATTTCCTTCCCATCAGTCACTGAGAGAGGGGAAAGAGAGAGAGTGGGTGAGCGTGTCCTGAGTGAGTCGGACTGTTGGCCTTTTCACTCTGAATACAGATGTAGATGGGCGGAAGAGTTGAGGACCTAAACAAGCAGACAGCTTGACTACAGGACGCAATGTTTACACCGCTTAAACAAACGGCCCATCTTAAGTGGCCCTAGATGTTTTCTCAGGGTGAAACTATTGGAGGAGGAGTGAGTTGAATATACAAATAGTAATATATATGATAATTTTTTTTGTATTGTTGGTTATTAGTGTCTTTTTATTAATATTAATTATTATCAAATGCAATAAAGATGAGTGAACACCCATTTTTTTTTTTTTTTTTTTAAAAAGCCTTGTTTTCCAGTAAAGTTTATTTGTTATATTTTAAATTTTTTAAATATTAATGTAATTTGTATTTTGTAAAAAAAAAAGTAAATATAAATATTAAAGATTTATTTTTGCGATTTATCATGATTAATTTACAAATGTGTATGTGTGTACAGTTTAAAATATATATACTGAATAAAATAAATATATATATATATATATGCTGTCAAATCAATAAATCGTGATTAATCGCATCCAAAAAAAAATGTTTTGTTTACATACTTATATTTGTTTTTTATTTACAAATGTGTGTGTGTGTGTGTGTTTATATGTATGTATGTATGTATATAAATATATATATATTTATATATATAAATATGTGTGTGTGTGTATGTATTTATATATATATTTATTTGTAAATGTACAGTGAAAATACAGTATATATATATATATATATATATGTATGTGTTGTCAAATCAGTAAATCGTGATAAATTACATGCGTCATGTGGATATTTATGTATAGATAAATACACACACACACAAGCATGTATATATTTTATACATATATATATATATATATATATAAAATATTTATGCATAATATAAATCATATACTGTTATGTGTTATGTTGATTTTGGATGTGATTAATCATTTATACACACACACATATTATATTCAGTTGCACACACACACAGTTACTCCCAAATACTGTAAATAGTTAATAAGTAGGTAAAATACATAAGCCTAGTATAAATGCAGTACCAAATACAGTCTTGAAAAATTACATACGTCATTTGGGTTCAGTTACATAGAGGCAAAACCAATTGAGAACTGCAGTTCCAGGATGTATTGAGTGGCTTGTTCTTGTTCTCACATCCTGCTGTGATTGGCAGAGGGCTGTTCATATCTGATCAGGTGACAGGTGGATGTTCAGTACAGCGGTTTGATCAATACTTAATTTACATTAGAGATTAGAGAGAATCAGCTATGAAACTGACAGCAAACCATATGTCAGGATGACAGCGCTGTGCACTCTTTTATCCTGCTTTTCTCTGTTTCTCTCTCTCTCTTGTTGTATCATTAAATAAGGCTGTCATTGAGCCATATGAACTCTTTTGACCCTGATATACATGACACCGTGCATTTTAAACTACACATTCGCTTTAAAACAGCATCGGTGCAGAGTTTTACCTGCATCTAGGAGAGGTGACATATTGCCATCTAGTGTTGATGGTCTGTACTAATTGATTTCCTCAGAGGGAAGACAAAACAAGCCTCACTTCCCAGTTATTGGTAAACAAGAGAGTTTGTTGTGTAATGTTCACATGTTTCCCTCCACAAAACGTCCCAAGCAAACGACCGCTGTGCTAGCGGTCAGGACAGGAGGAAGTGTGTTTTGCTAATGAATTATAAATGAGGAGCTTTGTAATTCGAGTACGTCTTTTGTTTACCCCTTTGAATGCCTGATGAGGTTTCTGTACCCTTCATTTGCAAATTATGCTAATTGTACCTGACAGTTTGTCACGTACGGCCGCCTCTTGTTCGCTGTGACCTTTTGTTGACAATTGTTCTTCCTGTTCCCAGTGCCTTTCAGGGAAACGCCTTCCTACACCAATCGCCGGCGTGTGACCGGAGGCGACACGCTGACATCATCACGCTCGCTGCCTCGCTCCGCCTCCGACAACAATCTGAACAACGTGGCTGACACAGGCCCCGCCCACTCGCCCGTGCCGTCTCTGAGGAGCCTGCCCCCTCTGGCCCACGCCGGGATAGACGCGGCGGCTGAAGGCAGTCTGCAGAGCACCGGCAGCTCGCTCTCCTCACACTCCCGCTCGCCCTCCCTCCAGCGTGTCAGCGAGGAGCCCGGCACGCACGCAGTACGCCGACACGCACCCCTCACGCACTCCCACAGCCGCGGACGCCTCAGGTGAGCAATGTTTTACAGCTTTTAAAGATTACCTGTTCATTGGGTGTTTGATTATTACAGGAACACGACACTTTTTTTGAAAATAGGCCCATTTTCCAACTCCCCTAGAGTTAAACTGTTGAGTTTTACCGTTTCTGAATCCATTTAGCCGATCTCCGGGTCTGGCGGTAGCACTTTTAGATGTAGCTTAGCATAGATCATTAAATCTGATTGGACCGTTAGCATAACGCTAAAAAATGAACGAAGAGTTTTGATATTTTTCCTATTTAAAGCTTGACACTTCTGTACTTAAGTTGTGTACTAAGACCAACGGAAAATTAAAAGTTACGATTTTCTAGCCTGATATGACTAGGAACTATTCTCTCATTGTGGCGTAATAATCAAGGAACGCTTCTGCCGTACCATATTGATATTACACAGCACCTGAAATTGCTGGGGACTATTTTCAGGCACTGCATAATATAATTGCACCTGCTGCAGCCATGGTACGGCAGCAAAGTTCATTGATTATTACTCTTCGGTCATTTTTTTTTTTTGTGATATGCTAGCGGTCTAATCAGATTCAATTATCTATGCTAAGCTACAGCTAAAAGTGCCACCGCCAGACCCGAAGAAAACGCTAAAACTCAACTGTTGAGTTCACTCAAATTCGAGAGTTCTCTGACCCTCACAGGGGTCCTACCATGATCAAGCATAACAAGGATATCAGTAAAATAGTCCATGTCACATTAAGGATTTAAATTGACATGAGGGTGAGTAATTAATGAAATTTTAGGCAAAATATCCCTTTAAAGCTGCAGTCTTTATCTTTTGGCACGGTTAATAAACAGAACTGTGTGCATGTTGCAAAAGAACATTGTAGCCGGAACTACTTCTCTGTGTTTATGTCTATGGTGAATTACGCAGGTACCAGGCTCCTCCGCAGCGATACCTACCCGAACCAGTCTACACTCAAACAAATGATTCTAGCTGTTTGCTCAGTTTACTTGAATAAAATAAGCTAAACCAACACAAATCTTTAGTTTTTTTTACACAGTTGTCATTTGCACTCAATTTTACTATGTTAAATGAAATCACATTTGTAAAAAAATATGTTAACTTAAACCATTTGTGTTGGGCCTGCATAAATAATTTATGTTGCACTGATTGAAACTGAGCAGTGGATTTCTAGTTCCCAGCATGCTTTGCATATGGATAGATCATGAGAATAAATCAAACGCTGTTTCATATGTTTTTAGTAAAAGGAAAGACCTTTTATAGTTTGTTGTTCAGATATATCTGACATTTAAATGAGTTTATGTTAATGTTGATTTTTGAGGTTACCATCATGGTGAAGTGTAGACCTTGTTGTTAAGCTATGGGTACATGAACTATGTGTTAACGTGCTAATGCCAGTGATGAAAACATTTTTGCTTGATCATTACATGTGTGCTGCAGATGTAGTGTTTAGTGGGGCTGTAACGATACACCAAACCCACGATTCAGTTCGTATCACGATTTTTTTTGTGGGGGGTGGGAGAAAAAAACGATTTTTAAAACAATTTGGGCCCGGCTTGGTAATAGATAACGGGGCTCGAGCACACTGAATGTGAATACTTGAACCCCTCATTATCAACAACCGAAAATGGTCGCATATCTACGGCGGTAAATCTATGCCAGTAACACGCGAGCGCACCACTGATGCTGGCGCGCGGGTTAAATCACATACGCCAGAGGAAAACAGATCTACACGCAAAGAAACGGGAGCCGCGAGCTCATTTCAAAACCACAAAATGTCATCTGCGCGCAATTCAAGGTAGTCTTGAATAGTAGTCTTGCACCCTTATCACACCGCGACACAGGATCGTGGATCTGAGTGTCGCGATTTCAGTTTTATATCGTGTATCGTTACAGCCCTAGTGTTTAGCATGTGAAACAAAAACAAATTATGTTTAAAAAAAAGGTTTACATGTATGCTTCAATGGGCTTTATTGGTTCAAACGCCTAAAAATGGGCAAGCATTATTAACATATTGGCTGTTTATTAGTACTTATACAGCACATAAACACCACGTTCCAAATTATTATTCAAGTTCAAATTTTGGTTATATTTTTTTTACAAGAACATTTTACCAGTCCCAAACCACATCAACCTTAATAACTACTATTGATTTTGTATTTAATCATATTGAAGTGATATGTAATTGTTTGGGAAGGCTGAAAGTCAAAAACTCTTGAAAAGTTTTCTTTTTCCAGATAAAATTAGCCTAGAAAGAGATTAAGCTCAGACTAAACGTAAACAATTATTAAATATCCGTTAGGAGGATGCAAAACTAATGCATCAATAGAATTAGCAAAGTTAAGAAATGACCCCTGGGCAGTAAAATGCTCATTGGGTCAGCACAGTCAAAAACAGGTGGAGAAGAAAAGACACGTTAACTGCAAATAGAATGTCAAGAATTGGGTCAGAAACCATCAGGAACCATTATTTTCCAGAACTGAACCTTCCTGGAGTCTCCACAAGTTCAATGTGTCAGGCTCTCTGAGATTTAGCTTGAGTACAAAATCCTAAAAAATGACCCTCATATGCTGAAATATTGTGAAATCCATTAAGACTGATTTCTCATAGGCTTTATGGACAGATAAGTTGTGAGTGACTCCTGAAGGAACAGCATCATATCCTCTTGAACCACTGTTTGAAGAATTGATCTTCCAGCATCTAGCAGTTCATTTTTAGTCCATCTCCTATCCTGAAATGTCTGTCTTGCAGAAAACCTACTGCCAGTTACTCTAGGAGTAATGCCATGGTAGTGGTTAATCCTATTCATATGCATTGTACATAAATGATATCTCACAAAGTACCACGGTATTAACTTGGTTGTTTTCCATTTAAATGTTTTTTATGGTAATACTTAAGAGTTTTTTTAATGTGTGTAGTGTGTTATCACAAGCTTTTTTATTTATGGCCGCTGAGACCTGTATTGAATGAAATCTCTGGGATTTCTCCTCCATCTAAAATACTGTTTCACAACTGTATCACATCCTCACCGAGCAGAATCGTGCTGCTTTTAAAGCGTGCTATTCGAATGTTTAATATATATTCAGATTAGACTCTCCTGTCCAGGACGTTGCTGGAATCGACTGTGTTTTGGGACTCAAACAGGCCTTATTGAATTTCCCGGCAATATCGCTCTGAATCTCATATTGTGTATTTATTGCAGGGAGATGATTGACAGGTTTTTAGAGATCGTGAGACGTGGCACTTTATAATTGTGTTGTTTCAAAATGGAAGAAAATGTTGGACTTTGCGTGGATCAATTTGAAATTCAAACTCTTGGTGTTGCGTCCGATGTAAATAAGAAATACTTTGAGTTACAGCAAGGGATGGTGGGTAGTGGGTGTTTTGCAGCGCTAATCAGCACAAATCTGACACTGGAGACACAGCCGAGCTTGTTTATCACCACACTGCCTTTTATAGCAGGTGTAATTTTTCTACTGTCTGAAACACTCATCTGAAATGTACTAAATCACACCATTATGTGCCACACTAAACGGAGAGAGAGACCGACTGCATTTGATTCCGATTGAGTTTGACGTTAGCATCTTGCTAACTAAGCTAACAACATGCGTGAAGCAGATACCCTGTTCTTTCTTTTGATGTTTTGTATGTTCAGATATTCATATTGCAACATATATAAATTAATATCTAAAAAGGGGAACATAGTAGTACACTTAAAGTATGAGGTAAAGTTCACTTTAAGAACACTTACAAGTATACTTGCAGTACAAAACTACTAAACTAGTACAGTGTACTTTCTGCAATTAGTTAGCTATTAGTAAGTTTACGTTTAGTATAGTTTCAGTACAAACTAAAAATATAGATGTAAACTAGTTGTGTACTCAAAGCTTACACTTAAAGTATACTTAAAAGTATACTTCTGTGTACTAGAAAGTGGGACAATTTAGTACTGAGGAGTATTGAAATAGTAGACTCACAAGTTTACTACTAGTACACTGATATATGTATACTCGCTACATAAAGTGTGCTTAAAAATGTGCTTGACCTTTACTAAAGTATATATATATATAAGTTCTTCCAATTCACATTTTGCCATTGTATGTGTGTGTGTGTGTGTGTGTGTGTGTGTGTGTGTGTCTGTTCCTAAATAGGGATCTTAATACAGATCTATAAAGAGTTATTTCAAAATTACTGGATAATGCTGGTTAGAAAAGTAATGGCTTTTTTCTGAAGCAGTTCTTTTGTGCTGTTTAACTTCACTTCAGCAAAACAAGTGTCTTTGTGTGCTGGTTTGGACCTCAGGACTCTAATTTTATCAGCAGGTGTAGTGTAGAATAACACTCTAGGGCTCATTCTCTCTCTTGGTGTGGTCCTGAGGGGCGTTTGTTGTCCTAGTTGTCCATCTGTCAGTATTTCCTGACATCCTGGCCCTCTAATAATAATAACGTGTGTTTGTGCGGTTTGCAGTGTGTTTGTGTTCAATAGGCAGAATGTGATGATACCAACAGGAACTAAGCCAAAGCGCCTGTCCTTGGTGTCCAGCGTTCTATAAAAGTCTCTTCTCTTTCTCTCTGGTCATTGCCCTTTGTCTGGCTGTGTCCACCTGTCACTCCCTGAGGTGAGCGTGGTGACCAGGAGAGTGTGTAATTAGTGCCATAGCAATGCGGTCAGTGCTGGCCGCCCACTTCCTGTTCAGGGTCAGGTTCGAGGCCATGACACGTTGTTCTAAATATTGTCAAAGTGAGTTTTGGAGATCACGGGTCGCTGGGTGCACAGCACGGAGGAAATAAAGGTCAGAGGTCAAGCGCGAGTTTTGTTGGTCAACAGTGTATAAAATCGGGTTAAATTTGGCCCTTGCTATGATATGAATCCTAAAGTTCAATAATGAGAGAATACAATAAAAAATAGAAAATAAAAATGGTCACTGGACGTCATATATATATATATATAGTATATTTTTTCTTTTTTAACTATTAAAGGGGTAAGTAAAAAAAAAAAAGTTAAATTTTATTATTTTCCTTATTACATTTTTATACATAAAAAAAAAAAATTAAGTTTTGTAATTTGATATTTTTAGAGGTTATATTACAGTTGTGCAAGTTTCTTGTTAAATATTTATTTTTTTCTGTAGTTTTATAATTTTAAGGGTTTTTTTTTTTCATCTAATATTTATATTTTATTTCAGTGTTTTATTATTTTAGTTAGCAACCGTTATTTTATGTATTATATAATATTTAATATTTAAATAACACTGGAATTATTTATTTATTTATTTTTTCCCATTGCAAATATATAAAGATTTAACATACATTAACTTCTGAAGTTAAATCTGAAGTTATTTCTGAAAATCAAAATCAGAGTGACTTTATGGTTTATATATATTTAAAAATGATAAAGGGCTAAGTAAAATAAACTTTTCCTTTGAATTCAGCTTTTATTTACCCTATTACTAGATATTTTATAAACTCAATTTTTTCATTCAAACATTAAAAAAACTATTATTATAATGTTAACGTATATTTTTACTGGAAAACAAAAAGTTTTGCAATTTATCAGCTATTTTTAAGTCTCCAGTCACCCGACAATATTTAATGTGGTCAAAAATATTTCCTGTTTACGTCAATATGACGTCCAAACAATTTCAGGGGTGACTCCTGTGTTCAAACACACAGAATGCTAATTGATAGGGTTCGTTGCCATGTTTAAATGCCATTGTCAATTCCAAAATGTTTTCCTTTAAGATATATAATATAATATATGAGACAGCACCTTGATGAGGTCTGTCATAGACAGAGTGTTCAGAAATAATGAACAGTCTGCGAGATTGTTCTTTTGGATGTCTTTGTATAAGTAAAGGTGACATGCACGTTACAGATTGTTGCTCCGCTCAGTAGTAGCTGTTTAAATTGGCTGTAGTGATCTTGAGCCGTGTTTTCACCCTTGTGAGTGAAAAAAATATCTCATTAAAGCTCTGAATATCTGTTTCAGTGTACCTAATGGATAATACACAGAAGTGTACGTTTTCTTTTCTGTGAAAAGATGATGATGGAAGCTTTCTGAATGAAAGGTAAAAGCTCGTCACTCATCATTAACATGTCTCTTTTACCACCAGTTAGGAGGCTAAAATTTAGACCTTACCTCATTTCTGCTGTTTCGCTACTTTGCCGATTTATGAGCTCCGTTTAGAGAGGAAAAAGAGAGAGGGAAGGAGAATTGAGTGATTTATTGATGGCAAAAGGGAATCCATTTTGTTTGTGCAAGGCAGGTAAATGAGGTGTCACTCTGAAAGAGCACTCTCTCAGTCTGGAGCTTTCTGTGATGGATTCCACCCTCAGGACATCCAGACCTGCCACTCCCTCCACGCTCACCCCTTAACTGATTTCCTATTGGACGACGGGAGATTTAAAGGGTGGTGGTGAGGTCAATATCATCTTCTTCGCTCCTATTGGCTTATTCTTTATCTTTATTATAAAATAAAGATTTTATTTTAGGATCATTTTCAGATTTTACTTCTCAGCGGTGATTCTGTTGGTGAGTTGGTAACACTTAACAAGAAGATTAATTAGTTAACAACTAAAAATGAACAAAACATTTACAGGATTTATTATATCTTAGTTAATTATAAGTTAAACTTCCGTATTTACTTACTGTAAGCATTATTAAATAACATTAGTTAATGCACTGCAAGCTAACAATGAATGATTGCATTAACTAATGTTAACAAAGATAAATACTGTAATAAATGTATTGTTAGTTGTTTGTTAGTTAGTAAGTTAAATTAACAAATGGCACCTTTTTTTAAAGTGCCACCAATAAATTTGACTTTTAATGGATTAAACTATTATTGTAAAAGCTATTGTAATAGTAAAAATTTAATTGTTTTAAATTTAGTGTAAAATATTTTTAAAAAAATCTATATTATTAATTTTCAAATATTAAATTAACAAATATTTTGATACTATTTTCTAATTAAATGTATTTTATAACTTCATAAATAAGAGTACAGTTTTTTTTAAATAATATATTATATATTTAATTTAATGCGAAACATATTAATTATTATATATTACTATATATTCACTTTTTTTTTTTTTTTTTTTTTTTTTAAACATGTAATTTATTTAAAGGTTATCCCTTGTGATAGAACCATTGTCTTTCTCTTTGCAAAATATTGTTGTTATTGCATTAAAAATGATAAAATGAAGAAAAATGGAACTGAGAGAGAGAGGAGAAAAAGGTAATTTTTTGTTGATAGCGGTGTTTTGCTGGGAGGTTGGGATGACCCTGTAAACTCAAACATTCACGCATACACAGACACACACACACATCCAGGCTCTGCTCACCGACTCCATTACACTCAATTAACCCCTAAAAGGGGCAAGACAGACTGAGAGAGATTCTGACAGAAGAACGGGAGAGATGATGAGAGAGAACGAGACATAACTCATTACATTCTTTCATCTCAGTCCATCTACAGAGACCATTTTACGATTGTGCACTTATGCAAATAACCGTTTGCAGGATAACGACTGATTCCGATGCCTTATTCTATTTTTACAAAGCATAAGAGTCTCTCTATTGTGGCTGGACTGGTGGTTCTCAGCATCTTTTTTTCACAGCTCAATGGGTCATTTCTTCCAGATTTCCTCCTACTCCTATTGTCAGACGAAGATGGAAGATTTCTTTAGCTGACGTTTTTAAAGAAAAGTGTAGTTTGGTAGCAGCACGAGACAGCTGATGACAAAGCTGTGCTGAAAAAGCAAGTCACATTGAATCTATTTTTGTGATGCCAATGACATCAATTTTTCTTTGTGACCTTAGTTGTAATACGTGCTAAATAAGCTAATCACACAAATGCACGAATGTGTTTCCCCTCCATTACTGCAAAATATTTCACCTGGATTATTTTAATTTAATTTTAAGTAACTGATAAATTAATAAATTGTATATATTCAAAAAAAAAAAAAAAAGTATTGTATTTTATATAAATATATATATATATATATTTTTTTTTTTTTTTTTTTTTTTTTTTTGTTTAAGATATGTAGGTGTTTTTATTGTATTTTTTCGTCTAATTTATTTCAGTGTTTTATAGTGTGAGTTATCAGTAATTTTATTTGTAGGTAGGTAGATAGATATCTATAATGTTGTAGAAAGTGAAGAAAGTCGAGATGCTTGTGTCTTTGGCCGCAGACAACATCGATATGACATGTGTATTGCATCAGAGATTCGATCGGAACATTAAAACATTAGGAGCCGAACTCCACAAAGAGGCCTCGAGACAACAGGAAGTCATATACTAGGCAAATAACCAAGATAATCGTCAAAGACACAGGACATCATTATCTATTATTAAAGATTTTCTCCATCCCCCATCTCAGGACCAGACTGAAATTCCTGATGATACCTTTAACCCCTGGTTTTCACAAAACTGCTTTTTCATGCCCATCCAGGTTTAAAATACACTAAATCACTGATATGCATAACTGCATAGTATATGTAACCCACACATCGAACTACCATGTGTTAATCACTCATTGTATATGTATTTTGAATTACTATTGAATGGTACTATCGCCACACCCTGAGCTAGAATGATATCTATTGTTTAAAACACGATTTTGGGATGTGTCCAAAGATGAGTTTAAAAGCTCAAGACACTATTCAAACTATGCTCGTAACCTCAGCTTTTAGCCTCCGCTAAAACTATGCTCTTTGCCACCATTTGCGTTCTTTAACGTGCACGCCTGCTGCTGCCTAGACACGATGAGAAGAAAACCAGTCTAGTCGTTACTTTATTTCTTTACTTTCTTGTCTTTCTGTGAGAGTTTGTGCAAGTTAAGTTTTCCTTGCCGTGTCTCCAAGTCTCTGACTGCACCGCGTCAAACTTTAAACAGACTGTGACTCGCTCTCCTTCAGCCGCCGCCCAATCATCCCAAGACTTCCACGACGACTTACTTCCAGCCAATCAGCAACCTCGGGAAACCCCTTTCTGCAGCGAGGACCACAGAAGGAATCCCGTAGCACAAAGGCAACACACTTTCTCTCTTCCTGCAACTCGTACGAATGTGCGAATGCGTGTTTATGTGTTAGTTTAGTTTATGTGTCTTAAGTTTATCCAATAAAGCCATATTTATAATTAAAAAAAGTGAAGTATCTCGTGCTTACAAGATGTCTTAATCTTGTTACTGTGCGTATTAATAGTGTTTACACTATAATCTGGATTTTAATAACCCACGCAGAGTTGGTGTTATACGGCTCATTCAGTGAATCACAGACTCAGTGATCCGCCGTAAAACAGCGATTCTGTGCAAATTCCCTATAGAGTCTTAAACGATTCTGATTTGATTCTTTGTTTGAGTTAGTTTTGCTACACATGTGAGCTAGTGGAGTTATTCACAGCATGGAGACTTAGTCTTTGACTTCGGATCAAGCTGCTGTTACCTAAAGAGGGAATCATGAGAGATGGCAGAAAAGAAGCCTCTGATTCATTGTTGACACGAGCACCCGGAGAATCAAGACAGTTGCTTTCAATTTATCTCTCCATGATAGCAGTTGCCAGGGTTACCGAAGTATAGTTGGTGTCCAAGGAGGCAGCCGAGAGGATGCTCAGGAGAGGTATAGAGCCAATATATCACTTTGTCACACCCTTCACCAGGACACTGTATGCCTGAGGGGTTTAGTGTGGTCGATTAGGGCAAGGTTGTTGTTGTGTGTGAGAGTGTGTGGGGTTCTAAGGGTTACACATGTTTGTATGTGTAAGTGAGTTAATACCTAAAGGTGCTTGTCATAAAGGGGTCATCCGGTGCCACATGCACTTTTTCAAGCTGTTTGGACTGAAATGTGTGTTGGGAGTGTGAGTACACAACCACCCTACAGTGATAAAGATCCACAGGTAGTTTTCTTTTGAT
>JAUMHQ010000111.1:18290-34803 GCA_032361165.1 Enteromius paludinosus | reverse complement strand
TCTCTGATTCATTTCTCACAGTAGATGGCGGTAATGCTCTATTTAAGAAGCGAGCCGCCAATAAAAAACGAAGAAGAAGAAGAAGGAACGTCATTGAATTCCCATCATGCGCCGCAAAAGGAAACCGCGAAAACACGATTTTGTTTTGTGAATGGTGACATGAAAACAGTGTTTATCAACGGCACGATGTACATATAGAAACAAACAAGAAAATATTTTTTTTTCGCAAAGTTGAAGGTTCTTCTTTGGTTAAGGTGAGCAATGAAAAGTGCATTCTTACAGAACACTTTAGGTGTCTGCTAGAACACCGTATCAACTGTGCCCTGCGTTGTATCAGATGTGACGTGAAGATCAGCAGTTGCCAGTGCCAATTCTGTTTTTAGTACTTTTGCCTTTTAGAATTGATTTTGTTGTTCTTCACCATTAACAGATTGGGTATATAGCTAGGGTAAAATCTTTACTGAATGCATGTTATCATACTTATTTTCTGTTTTGCTTGATTCATGTTGAGTTCACAATATTCCATTTTCTTTTGGTTGATGCCGTTTTAGAGGGAGACTTTTAGGATCAACCATGACAGAAAAAAACACTTCTGCTGATTTTCTCAAAGGTATCGATGGGATATTAATTAATTAGGAAATATTTCTGTCCTCTATATGATGATTAACACATGGTTTTAAAATTGTACAATTTCAGTTTTATTTAAAAACAATACAGCAATAATGAAAATAATAATAACTATATAAAATACTGTTTAAAACAAAATACCGATACACATTTTCATATTGTCTCATAGCAATATCAGTTCGAAGATATAGAACTACATTAGGTGTAAGAAAATGTATTACATTAGGATCTGATTAACATTATGGGGTGTCATTACAAAGTCATTTGAGAAATTAAATACATTGTTTCTTTAGACCTTAAATCTTCCTACTTGCATGTTTTATGCCATTGGTGTGTAATTACATTTTGTGTGTAAGTGAATGTTTATACATTGTCTTCTTTCTACCTTTTAAGATGTGGTGGCATATGTTGATGTATGGTCTGTGAGCAGAATGGAGGATTACTCTGATCCATTCATTCAGCAGCTGCAGGACATGGGTGCAGAGGTGACACTTTTTTGCCCTTTTTTTGTTGTTGTTTATAAGCAAAATTAAAATGTAAAATAAATGTACCCATTTTGAATGCCAGGTATCTAAGACACTCAACAAACAAGTGACCCACGTAGTCTTCAAACATGGCCGCCCGTCCACGTGGAAGAAAGCCCAGAAAATGGGTGTGAGGATTGTTTCTGTCCACTGGGTAGCAAGGTAAAAATGAGTGTCACAGAACTAATCTTCCGCATATTCAGGTCAACATCCTAAGAATGATTAGTTATGTAAATCTGAATAAAGGTCTTGTTTCACAAGAAGTTGCTAATTTAATTTCCAATGGTTAGGAATGAATAATTGGTTAAAAACTAGAGCCTGGCAGAAATTAATTTTGTTTTTGTGGTCAACACAACATTTCTTTGTTCTAGTGAAGGAACAAAATAATTAAATATGTGCTAACGTGATCTAATGGGTAGTTCACCCAAAAATGAATATTCATGCACATTTGAATTGACGATGACTACTTTTTTTTTTTTTTTTCCTGGACTATTGTAATCATTGGGAAAACTGGAGAGGCCCCATTTTTCTGTCACATTTAAAAGTTCTGATTCCTTTGTTGAGCAGAAATCTGTTGATGCCAGTGACAGCTTGTTCTTGTGCGCTTTTAGTTCTATGACTCCATAAGTGATCTTTTCATTCTTTCTTTTGATTGTTGCATTTCTTTGGATGGCCAATAGATGTCTCTAGACCTCGATGTTCCTTTCAAGTTCTATTCATTGTGTAATTTTTTGCAGATGCAAAGAGAGTAAGGAACGTGTAGATGAAAGCCTTTTCCCTGCTCAAAATGAAGAGTCCAAACTTCATCTAAATAAGAGAACAGTAAGGAAATTAAACTTAATATCTAAAACAACCAACATTTCGCCATGTAATTTTTTATTTGTATTTTTTTATTGAGTAGTTGCTTTAAGAATATTTTACATATCTTGGTAAATGTTAATACATTTTTTGTTGTTGTTTTTTATTGTTTTTGCAGCACCGTTGCATGCAACCTAGGGATATTCCTTTAAAGACCCCTGAGAATGACAGGCGGCTGAAGAAAAAATTAGACAAGATGATCAAAGGCCTGATCCCCTCATCCCCTGTTGGTGAGAAAACACTTTTTTTTTTTCATTTTATGTTTATTTCATTCAACAATTTTTGAAGGCTGTTGTGAATTTCGGATTTTGTTTTAATACAGTTTCCGACACATCACCATTCGTAATTGATGAGGAAAATGGAGTAGTGTACAGTCCCTCTTTAAAACGCTCTGACAGCATGGCTCAGCGACTGAAAGAAATGAGAGCTCAACGTGAATCTCTCTCACCCACTGGTATTTTCCTTAAATCCTTTTAAGAACTAGTTTCCATTTGTAAACTAATAATTTACCCGTTCTACCATGCTACAAAGCTTTGTACGGAATTATAGGGGTGCAAATCTTTTGGTTCATTTTGAATCTGCTTAATTCACACATTCTAATTGTTTCTAATTGCTTGATCGTAAAAAAACAGGCAGGTCATGACCCCTTTAATAAATGGTTTGAGATAGGTAAATTAATTAATATAAACACCCCACAAATATTGGTTTCAAGCTCAATTCCTGGACGGCTACAGCTCTAATCCTAATCAAACAAACTTGATCCATCTTATCAAGGTCTTCAGGATTGCTAGACACTTTCAAGCAGGTTTTATTTGAAGCAAAACTCTGCAAAGCTGTGGCCCAGGAGTTGATTTTGAGACTACTGCCTTACAGATCTGTTAATATTGTAGAAATACAGGTCTTTTAGAGATTTATTTAATTTTGTGCTGTCCCTTAGCCTCACAGATGCTGGATAGTGCCTTGGGATGTAATTCACCTTTGAGACCACCACGTCTTGGAGCGTCACCAACTTTCTTGCAACAGCTAGGTTTGGGAAAACAAGTGTTTTTTTTTTTTATTATTAGTAGAATAATTGTAGCTTGTAGGGATGCGCTGAATGTTCGGCAACCAAAAGTATTAGCTAAAAAAATAGCTAAAGAATTTCTGAACCACTGCAAAAAAAAAAAATACAAATAATTATATTCTAACAATTATATTTTTTGCTGACACAATCAAATGGCAAACAGTGTAGAGTGATAGGCGCACAGCTAACATGTCGGCAGTGTGAAAGTGGAAGCATTTAAAATTGTCAGAAAGACGCAAAAAATTATGACAAGCACTTCAGTAGAGACTTCAGTACTGCATCAAATGTCTATGCGAAATGGCCTTAAACAACTAGTAAATAAACTACTTCTGTGTTTTAAACAAAAAGTACCGAAGCCCTCCAAAATAAAACCTCCAACAACATTCATTAATGTTAGTACTGCAATTTTACTGTTGTTCTGTAAAATAAAGACAATAGTACTGATAATAATCAAAACCGTTATATTAATACATTTATTATATTCACACAGTGGTAAAATGGGGAACTGTATAATATTGTCTAATGTTTTAAAGAAAGTCTCTCTTGCTCAGCAAGGCTGCATTTATTATAAATACAAAAACAAACAACATTTTGAAATATAATTACAATTTTAATTAACTTTTGTATGTAAAGATTTAGTAAAGTGTAATTGGTTACTGTGATCAAAGCTAACATTTCAGTATCATTACTCCAGTCTCCATTGTCTCCCATCCTTCAGAAAACATTTTAATATGCTGATTTGCTACTAAGTGTTCAGTTTTTGTTGTTGTTTTTTTCTTTGAAAAATAAGACAAAAAAAGCAAGTTTTTGGCATTTTTTGCTATTTATTTTATGCAATGGTGAACAAAATGTTCAAACTACACATGGGGATACAAATGTTTTTTGCAGATTCTGCCAATACTTTTAATTTCGGTGCATTCCTAGTAGTTTTAGTAACCAATTTGCATTATATAAAAATGTTGTGGTCAATTCTATATAAATATTTTGAACTTTTAATTCCACAGAGGAAGAGCCTTTGGATTGCTTCTCAACCTCTCACTATCTTTCCTCCAAGAAAAGAGATGAACAAGAAAAACAGAACTGTAATAAAAAGTTAACAATTAAAATGACAAGTAAAGCAAAAAAACAAACACCTCCTGAATCAGACACGGTTAAGAAACGGTCCACTTTAGAGTGTTACATTGATAAAACCTGTTTTGAAAGAAAACTAAAGTTACCACAAACTGAAAATAATGGAATATCTACAGTGTTATCTGGCAGCCCTGAAAGACCTGAAAGTTCCTTGCCTGAAAGCCTGACAAAAAGGAAACACAAACACAGAAAAAGTATACAGTCCAGTGATCTGCAGACCATTTCCAAACATTTATACTCCAAGAAGACTTCGTCAAGCAGTTGTTTTACAGAAATTGAAAGTGATGGATCGGTAACCCCCAAGCCTTTTTGTAAATTTCAGCGTCAAACTTCTGCTGTTTTGTGTTCTACTGAATTGGCTGGTGATCTTCCTAATAGAGATGTTATGGAATGTGAGGTGTTTGAAGACTACTTCTCACCAGCGAACAATGCCCTTAAACGAAGCGTCATTTTATTTGGGTCGACCCCAGGAAAATTGCATGTGCCTGCTTTTGACCTGGATGACTCAAACAAGTGGAAGGGCAAGATATCAGTTGGTAAAAAGCGAAAACATGAAAATATTGATATTAACGACTTGTTGGTTGGCTCGTCAGACCCTGCTACTGAGACGCATGAATCGAGGCCTGATTGTTTGTCTGTGGGGACATGTGAGTTGCCCAGGTTTGAAGAAATAAAACTTGAGGCATCGGAAAAGAAGCGAAGGAAACAAACATTTGTTCTTTCTAAAGGGAAGATACATAAAAGCTCAATTGAGCTTAGTCATGCTAATCAAAAGAAGACTTCAACAGCTGCTTCTCCTGTGTCATCCTCCACGGTTAATGTGAATCTAAAAATACAGAACTGTGTTGAAATTGTCCCTGACCCCAAACATGCAATTGAAAAGGGACAGATGGGTTTAAAAAGTATGTAAATTTGTTTTATTTTATTAGTATTAAATTGTATCCTGCTAATTGCTAAATACAGCTAAGTTTACAAATTCGCAACGCTTTTGCAGTACATATGCAGAAAGTATGAAACTGTAGCTTTAATTAGGTGAAAATCTTTCTTTATACATGAAAGCAAGTAATATTCTTTGTGTTACTGGAGAAACACTTCACAATAAAGCATGCTTTTAAAATGTTGCATTGTTGAATAAACGTTTTAAGAAACAGTCTTATCTGCTACTCAGCTGTGTCACTGTGCACCTGCTGTCCTCTCGGCTCAACTTTCTTTCTTTGTTTGCATTATATCAGTTGTAGGGAAAGAAAATGAAAGCACGACTGATGGGAGCATTGAGAAAAGTCCTGAAATGAGTAGCAATCCAAGACATATGAAAAAGGACAAGTTCATGAAGGTAAAGTAGTTTTAGTTTTTAATGTCTTTTGGATAATATTGAACATTTCGGCCCGGTTTCACAAACGGGGCTTAGCTTAAGCCAGGACTAGGCATTAGTTAAATGAAGATATTTTAGCAACTTTTATAAAAATGACCTCTAAGAAAATACTACAGGTGTGCATCTTAATACAGAACAATTACACTGACATGTTTTAAGATATGTCAGAGCAAGACATTTTCATCTGAGACAGCTCAAACATTGCATGCTCAAACATTTAGTCTTGGACTAGCTTAAGCCTTGTCTGTGAAACTGGGAGTTCAAGTATTAAAAAATGAAGACATTTGTGTGAGATAATTTATGATTTAATGATGTATTTGAGAAAAAACAATACATTTTACACATTGTATAAATGTAAAGACAAATGAAACATTGACTTTTTATTTTTTTAAGCTAGTAATTATTGGCATCAGATGCATTGCAGCGTTAACATAAAAGTAAACTCATGTGATTTGGTCTGTTTTTGTGAGATTTGTTGATTGCTTTTGAGGGTGTATGTGTGTAATGCAACCTGTCCTTGTCTGTCTAATTTGATTAGCCAAGAAGCAGGTACATTTGTGCTGAAATACTGTAGTGTTTGACTGGTCTGTATTTTATACTTGCAGGCAAAGCTTTTGGCTTGATGCTTATGTGGAACAGCATAGCATGTTATAGTAATAGAGTGTAGTATTTTTTTCTGATGCAGATGTTGTATGCTACTATTTGTTGCTTTTCTGGCTTCCTGTGTGTTTTCTTTACCACTGTGTCTTGCACCTGGCGAGTTCTGTTTTTGCTTTCTTTTCCTGAGTAAATTAAAACTTATCACATCGGGGGCTATACCATTGTGGCAAATAATTCACAGATAGGTGTTTGTCATCGGAATTCTCTTGCTTATGTTTAACAAGATGAGAATAAAGCACTTACAACAGTTATATTAAAAGAATCATAGTAGGTTATCAGGTGATCTGGATGCAGAGTACAATAATTTAAATTGGATACAATTTGTGCACGAGCAGGATGGGCTTTTCCTCTGAGTGAAACTCGCACTCAAACCAGGGTTATTATAGTAAACTGAAAACCAGAAAAATTTGCAGAATTTTTAAAAATGAAATGCAAACAGAAAATATAAAAGCTAATTAAAATGATTGAGTCCTACTAGTCATTACTACCATTACTTTGTGTATAGTTGTATGTGTTATGAGAGATGATCTGGTGTTTAAAGTAGTTGAAAAAAATTGGTTGTGGCAGAGTGTTTTGATTAAAGTTTGATGGCAAATTTATAAGATTGAAATAGTTTTGTTTGAAAAGGCCTGAACAGAGACTGGCCTTCGTTGCTCTCTCACTGGTCACAAAGCTTTGTGTGATACTCAAAATAATTTGTGTGTATATGCACTTTATACCGATCATCCTATGTGCATTTCATGTGTTTCGCAAATTTTAAGTGTTTCACTCTATTTTTCTCATTCAGTAATTGTTTCTTTGTTGCCATTCTGCCAAGTAGGGCTGGGCAAAATATCACAAGCTATAGTTTAATCAATCACTTTTATTTATATATGGCTTTTAATAATACAGATTGTAGCAAGCACTGAATATTATCAAATGATTGAATAGATTGAATAGAAAAGATTGATAAAAGTTGAGTCTGTAAAGTCAGTTTCTTAATCAGTGGTAAATCTCCATCACCTGTTGTCAAATGGAGCAGCAGTTATGGTGTGTTGCAGGAAATGTAATGCAGTTTTACAGATGCTAGAAACATGGTTTTCAAATGAAAGATTGCTATGAAACAGCACACCTAGGTTCCTAAATGATGAGGAAGAATTGACAGAGCAGCCATCAAGTGTTAGACAGTGTTCAGTGTTTAGGTCTGGTAATTAACACCTTTGTTTTTTTTTTCAGAATTGAACAGTAAGAAGTTATTTGTCAAGCAGTTTTTTTAAATCAGCTATGCATTCCATTAGTTTTTCAATTTGTTGTGTTTCACCTGGCTGAGAAGAAACATAGCATAACAGTGAAAGCTAACACCATGTCTCCTGATAATATCTCCCAAGGCTAACATGTAAAGCGTAAAAAGTAACGCCCCTAGTACTGAGCCTTGAGGTACTCCATATTGCACTCGCAGTAGCTTTTAGCTACTTTTTTCTAAAATTTAGTGAGCTAAGCTATCAGTTACTCTACAGTGAATCAAGCTTAACTACACTAAAGCTACTACCCTGAGAAATGTAGCAATCTAAGCTACAGCAACATGGTAAAAGTAGTTCAACTACATCTAAGCAATTTTTTTTTTTATTGAACCAACTTTAAATCAATGCTACCTTAGTGATAAAAAATGTCATTCAAACAGGCACGCATAATTGTGCAATTACTTATTTAACAATTGTTCCAAACCAATTTGGCAACAAAAACATAACATAATAACAAAAGGTGTCGAGAGTGTGTATGTATTGTAATCTGAATGGATGAATATGTGTAACTCCGTGCAGCACAGGACAAACCACATTAGTAGAATTATAAACTACTCCAAACAGTACCAACATGGCAAAAAACACCTTCTCGAGGTACGGCCACAGTGACTCCCCCCTTGGGGGTCAATTCCTCTCCATGAGAGGAAACACTTTTGGCACCACAACAAAAACAAACTTCAGCCAACCAATCAGCAAAAAGAACCATTTGCCTCAATCCTGACAAAGCCGTTGGCTGCCAAAGTGACTGTCACTTTGAACATGACTGTCATGAGTGAACATGACTGTCTTAAAGAATACTTTGTCTCCCCAGATGGCTGTGTACCATGGCAAAATCAGTTTGTCAGTCTAAAAGAAGAACTTCACTGTCAATGTTTTCTGTAATCTCATTTTTTTTATTAGCAGCATGTTCTATAAAACATGTAACATTAATGTGTTAAATGTTAATCCGTCAAATTTGAAGTAGTGAAACAAAAATATATGAAAGATGACAAATTGCAATAATTCAAACATGCAGAACCCAAAGCAAATAAAATTACAACAATCAAAACTCTGTTTTATTCTGTGTTGCTCACAGTGTTTTTGAGATGCCTCTAGCCAAACTACTGGCAAAAAATTTATAAAATTACAGATCTTGTTGATGATTGAGGGGGCTAGTTGGCCACCACAATAACTAGCAATAGCTGTAGCAAACAATAGGTGATAGCTCCCCTGATAAATGTAGCTCTTGGGCGGTCCGCTGTAAAATATAATCTCGGATGGCCCTGTCATGATAAATGTTACTCGAGATACATACAGCGCTCGCTGTTCTTGCCAGAGTCCAGCGAGTTTGTCCTCTTTCTCGACGGTCCAAGTTCTCAGAGGCGCTGCCATGTTCATCTTTCTTCTTCTGTGGGTTTCTTTTTTTAGCTTTTGATTGGTCATTTCCAGTTTGCTCAACAAATCGGCTCATTCAACAGCACTTCAATCCGACACCTCCTGAAGTTCTTTGACATGTTTAAAAATGATCGTGAGGTCGGGAAGTGCTCGTAAGGCACTATGCTCGTCTCATAATTTCTCACACACCATAAGAGCCCCGACCATATGAGAAGTGCGATAACCTCTTCTAAAGATTCCTCTGAAATCGCTTGTGAGCTTCCTTTATTGGAAGTGTCCGTACTATGATACAGTCTAAATCCTCGCTGGAAATCCTCACAGATACCATTTTTCTCTAAGAAGGAATATAATTGTGAGGGTCGTATAAATATGAGGGAGGGAATGAGTACTGCGTCTGCTAAGACGCTTATGGGAAATACTCCTATTTTCCTCCTAACTGAAGCCTATTCCATCACGCAGTGAAACTGCAACGGCCATTGGTCGCTTGCAGTGGTTTAGATTAAACTAATCGGCAGAGCGCCGTTTTAGAGCGACCAATGGGCGTCACTCCAGCTGGAGGTTGCCAGAATGGGCGGGGCCAACGTGTATATATGCTGGCGCCTTCATCGGCAGAGTTAGGTACTTCGACAGAAGCGACGAACACTTACAGGCCGGCAAGGGACGCAGTACTCGTTCCCGTATCTCAGGGAACCTGGGTTATGAACGAAACCTGTATGTTCCCTGTCGATACTTCACTCGTACTGCGTCTGCTAAGACGCTAATGGGAACACAGTCTAATCCCTTCGCGCTGTGAGTGCAGAGCGATTGAGCCTGACAGCGGACCTAGGAGAATCCAGGGTCTCACAGTCACATAAGAATGTAGAGGAGAACTGCTCTACGTATGCAATAAATCGTCCTTTCACTCTACGGTTTGTTAACCTGTGCTCACGGTAGGGCATGTTTTTGGCCAACACTGCAAGCTAAGACAGGTGAAGACTTGATGTATCTGCTGTTTGGGCAAAAAAACGGCCATAGCAGCAGAAAGCACAATACAAAGCAAACAGTGTTTTCTGTTTGGGTGTAATAGCGGCCAAACCGCTAAACATTCTGACACAAAGGCCATATGCTAAGTTCGTGGTTGACATAGGTCGAGTGTAGGTCTCAAACCGCCATCTCGCTTGGGACTAGGAAATACCGGCTTTAATGCCCTTTTTCTCTTTCTAAGCGGGTGGACCACTTGGGTCCCTGCCTTTGCGGGAAGGGGAAGCGCCGTGTAGCAGACCTGGAACGGCTCCTGTTTCCTCTGCTCTGGCGGCGGAGGGTCAGATGACTGCTTGGGCTGCTGAGGTGGCGGCCTGGGGGCGGCTGACTGAAGCAGACGGTGCAGCTCTCTTCGGCAAAAAGTGTTGCATGGCTTGTGACACCTTTTGTGCCTCCATGAACATCTCTGCAAATCCCTCCACCGAAGGACCGAACAGTCCGCTGGGCGAGATCGGGCGTCCAGGAAGTGGATCTTGTCGGCCTCCTATACATGGGTGAGGTTCAGGCACAAGTGCCTCTCGAGCATGATGAGGCTGGACATGGAACGGCCGATCGCTTGGGCCGTAACCTTGGTGGCTCTTAGCGCCAATGAGGGTACAGGTGAGAGGCCACAGACTCATCCAGCGGCGGCAGATTTTCATAGCCCTTCTCGTCAGGCGCGCTTGGCGTTTGCAGCGGGGCTTTTGAGTCGCGTTGACTAGGGCACCTTCCACAATTTAGTTAGCTCATTGTGGACTTCTGGGGAAAAAGGGCATCGATCTCTGCCGATGGGCTTGGGGGCGCCCTGGCAGGTGCCACTCATCCAGATGGCTACGCATAGGTTCTTGAGGCGGAGCCCAATCCAGTGCATCCATCCCCACTTTGACGGTGTAAGATTCGGAAGTAGCGGAGGGGGCAAGGTCACCTGAGCCTGACAGCTCCTCCACATCCAAATCTACAAGGGATACCTCTTCTTGTAGCTCTTCATCGCTGACGCCGAATGTCACAAAGTCGCTCGCCAAAGCCGAGGGACGAAAATCATTGTAGGCGTAGCGGACAGGCAAGGTGGGAGGAGGTGAGGCACGTTGGGGCTGAGCTGACGTGATGTCACCAACCTCGGGGCGCCGCCCTTTGACCCGCTGTCTCTTGCGAGATGGGAGGGCGCAAGGACTGGGGTCGCGTCCTGAAAAGGATGCTATCCTGGCGCGTAGAGTAGCCAGAGTGAGGAGCTCGCAGAACGAGCACTCCAATCCTGAGAGCGCGGCCTCTGCATGAGGTAGACCCAGGCAGGGGACGCACTCCTGGTGTCTATCAGTGGCGTGCAGGGCAGCTCCGTATATAGTGCAGCGGCGACCGGGCAGGATGCTCCTCGTAGTAATTTGCTCTTTTAGCGAAATTTGCTCTTTCAGATTCCTATGGCGTAGGCAGGGGATTTCTCCAGCTGCAGGCGATATGATGCAAGGCTTCCAGTCAGGACCAGCAAAGGCTTCGTCGCTGAAGGAGAAGAATCTAACTTTGCCGATGAAGGCGCCAGCATATATACATGCTGGCCCCGCCCATTCTGGCAGCCTTCGGCTGGAGTGAAACCCATTGGTCACTCTAACACAGCGCTCTGCTGATTGGTTTAATCGAAACCACTGCAAGCGACCAATGGCCGTTGCAGTTTCACTGCATGATTGAATAGGCTTCAGTTAGGAGGAAAATAGGAGTATTTCCCATAAGCGTCTTAGCAGACGCAGTACGCGTGAAGTATTGACAGGGAAACTACCTTTTCTAGTATTTTTGACCGAAAAGGGAGATTTGAAATCAGTTTGCCTTTTTTTTAATGAGAGGCTTAATAACAGCCACTTTAAAGGCTTTGGGGACAAATCCTAATGCCGATGATAAATTAATAATAGCTAAAAGAGGATCTATGACTTCTGGAAGCAGTTCTCTTAATAGTTTAGATGGAATAGTGTCTAACATACATGTTGTTGATTTAGATGATTTACCAAGTTTTACAATTCTTCCTCTCATATGGTAGAGAATGAGTGGAATTTTACCTCAGGGGATCTATAGGTTATATCTGATGTGATTCTGTAGCTGATGGCTGCACAGTTCCTTAAATATCTCAAATAGTATTAATCTTGAAAGTAAAATATTGCATTAAATCATTACTGGGATGGATGCTTTCTTACCATATATATAATTTTAGACAAAATATAAATATGATTTCATGCACTAGTGATATTCCATTAAAAAGGTCTAGATCTTATTACATTTCGTCTCTATTCAGAAGAAAACAAACATAACCCTAGGTATTTATTCAATACGAAGACTAAATTAACGAAAATAAAGCATCAACAGGTATTGACTTCCCCCAGGACTTGGACTTCCCCAAGGGAGATTTGAGATCAGTTTGTATTTAACTAGATCTTTGGGGTCAAGTTGCCTTTTTTATTGAGAGGCTTAATAACAGCCACTTTAAAGGCTTTGGGAACAAATCCTAATGACGATGATAAATTAATAATAGCCAAAAGAGGATCTATGACTTCTGGAAGCAGTTCTCTTAATAGTTTAGATGGAATAGTGTCTAACATACATGGTGTTCCTGGGGGAAGTCAATACCTGTTGATGCTTTATTTTTGTTAATTTAGTCTTCGTATTGAATAAATACCTAGAGTTATGTTTGTTTTCTTCTGAATAGAGACGAAATGTAATCAGATCTAGCCCTTTTTAATGGAATATCACTAGTGCATGAAATCATATTTATATTTTGTCTAAAATTATATATATTGTAAGAAAAAGACAAATTATACATTGAAAGTTTACATTTTGTAGGTCTAGTTTTGTTCTGAAGACTGAAGTTGTCCAGTAAGTAATGCATGGCGCCGGCAGCATCATCAGATTTTTTTCCCTTATAAAAGTGGAAACTGCTTCCAGTACTCCTTCAAGAATAAGACGTAATTCAAATCTATTTTAAATATTTGTTTTATTTGTGTACATTAACAATAAAAACAGTTGTGCTTTTGTAAATAAAGGAAGCAAATTGGAGGACGCTTTCTGAACAGCACATATCAAAAATGAACTTGGTGCAGTTTTTTTTAATTATTTCATTCGTTTTAATTTATTATTTCGTTAGAAAAATATATTTGGAATATGGGCCTATGTATTTCTTTTAGGATATATGTAGCTAGGTTTTTCTCTGTTCACACAAGCATGTGCGTGATTTGAATCCCCATGTTCTGATGCTTAATTTGATGTTGCTTTAATACGTTGAAATGTATAATGTTTTAACTTTGTTTTGAAGATGAAAGTTGTAGTGTGTAAAGGCAGGCTCATCATTTTTTCCCTTATAAAAGTGGAAACGGCTTACAATACTCGCTCAAGAATAAGACATTATTCGAAACTATTCTAAATATTTATTTCATTTCTGTACATTCACAATAAAAAAAATTGTGTATTTGTAAACAAAGCAAACTATTGGATGCCACTTTCTAAAGAGTGAATCAAAGAAATAATAGTTTACTTGTTGCATTTTTTCTTTAGTTTTTCTAATTTATTATTTTTTCATAAATATTTATTTCGCATATGGGTGTATTTAGGCTATTGTTTTTCTCTGTTCGCAGAGATCCTCACATGATGTTTATGCTGCTTTTTGCTTGTAAAACTTATGTGACAATTCTCTTTTTTCAAGGAGGATGTCATCACAAACAATTTTATTTCACCATTTCTAAAAAGTCATCTATATTATTTTTCGAATGATTATGTTTTTATTGTTTTATTTGGTTATTTTATCTCTATTTAACAAAACAAAATTGTAGTCAGTTTGGAAACTTTGTGCCACCTGGTGTTAGTTTTGTGATCCGATAATACGGTACACCGGCGTTTTATCTTTATTACCGCGCAAACCAACATAAAAGCATAAACACACACACAGAATTAACCAGAAAAGGTCAAATTGTTTGAATCCCGGACAAGCCCCCATATTTACGTCCCTATTAGCACAAGAGATGCCAAGAAAATGTAGAAAGAAAATAATATTTGGCGTAACTACGACCTAATCAAACTATCCTAACTAACAAAGAGATTAAAAGAAAACATACAAGAAGTGGCAATCTCTTCTAAACTAATGTATCTAATACATTTGTACATGTTGTACAGTGTACATTGCATGACTTGCTCACGCCTTCCCACCTGATTTTTGCAATGGGAAATCCTAAAGATGGAATAGCAAATTATAAACTGTACACTGCATCAACAACAAACTTTTCAGGAAATATAAACACAATATACAAAGCACTCTCTCTGGTGTTAATAAAAACAACAAAGAGGGAGCAACAGAGAGTGTACAAGCACAACCAAAGGAAAAGGTAGAGATGAGCAAAAAGCTGCCGCAGGTTTTTAAACTGGTCAGTGTGGGTTGATTGGATGATGTCCCCCAGAACGTCATCATCCAGAATGAGTTATAGACTGATGTGCCAATAGGAATCTGAAACACACAGCTCAACACACACACCCACAAAACTTCACACAATTTACCAACGTAACAGCGTTACGTAACAGTGATTTTAACATGGGAATGAATTAAAGTTAAATCAGGAGCCCCGGTAATAGTTGTTTTGGTTGTAAACCTACTGTACATGCAAATACAATAAAATCTGTCAAATAATATACACTGAGTAATAGGGATGGGAAAATTTCATGATTCTTTTTCGGTAAAAAAATTATTTGACCTGACTTGTAAAATGAAGAGAAGAACAAAGTACAAAATTATCTTATTTTAACTAAAAGCAAACAAGAAATTAGGGTAACACATCATAATAACGTTCAGTTGGAATAGGCGTTCATAGTGATTACAGTAGATATTGTTAAACTAATTATTTACAAAACATTCATAAGCAATTAATAAGTAATTTGCAAAGAGTTTATGTTTTATGAATTAATTTACAAGTCATTTAAATTGATTACTTAATGTTAAACTAAACATTAACAAAACATGATTATTCTTCGTCATCACTTATTTTTTTAAGTGCCCCTATTATGCCATTTTAAAGGTTGCTAATATTGTTTTATGAGGCTCTTAAAACAGGTTAACATACATGCAAGCGCAAAAAAAAACACTTTACTTTTCTCCAAAAATAGATTTAGTTTTACCCCATTTCTAAATTATTTTTAAACGACTCGTGTGAAGCAGTTCAAAGAGTCAGTCTGTCTAAACCCCTCCTTTCCGTGAGCCCTCACTACTGTGATTGGTCAGATGTGTAGCAATGAACCAATCAGTCAAACTATTTGTTACATGTAAAAAATACTGCAGACTTGAATACTGCTTTCCAAGCCAAAAGGGGCAACTCAAAGACATCCCCCGACTGACTGTTAAAACACCAAGGGGGGGCAAGCCAGGCCTTGGATTGCCATGACAACCGACTGATAAAGATTTGGTTTACTGCTCGAAAGAATGTGAACTCAACTTAACTAGTCCTCCTTTTTGCAAAGACAATGGACCTTTTCCAAAATTAATTCACAGGAAAACTTTCTTTGAGTAAACACATATCCTTGAGGTCATAATGTATACTGTGATTATCTTTCCTATCGTATATTTATGCAGGTTTTTTTTATAAACACGAAAAACATGTGATCTAAACATCACCTTGCCAGATCCATTTCGTGTTTGGTACCTAAGGAATCATCTTCAGATGATCTAATTGAGAGTGTATGTTATGTGTTGATATCTTTGCAACATTCAGTGTTGTAAGAATCTGCCCTAATTTGTGTGTATCTCCTCCAGTCCTGTGGGTATGCCATCAACACCTCATTGGCCGTTGACCTACGGGAGGTGTGACCTCACCAGGTTCTTACAAGCCCCCACAGCCGAAACTCTTGCTCTCTTCCTACTTTTGTTGATGCCGGAATGCCAGCATTTCTCTCTGGTCTCCTGACCAAGGCCCTTGGATGCTGCCGAATCAGCTTGGATAAACAGCTGGTCAGACCGTCTTAAGGCGGTCGATGTAGGCTTTTAATGCCCTGACGGGGCAGAGAGGGTTAAAGTCATGTGCCTTGTTCGGGGGTAGCGCCCAAAGAGATACCACCTGCGCTCTGAACAGAGTGGAGAGCACCTTTGTTATATAACCAAGCCTTGGTTTTAGGATGAACTTTGAGTCATTGGGCCCGAATTCCAAACAGGCGCGGGGCTCACAGACAGCGCTTGCAAATTGCCTATTCGTTTAACTTATGCCAATGCCAGCAGCAGAACAGTCTTTAGTGTCAGTGCTTTCACTGTAGGCCTTTGCAGGGGTTCAGGGAGTTGCTGTGGATGGACTGCTCCCCGTGACATGTCCGCTCCCTGGTTCAGTTTGTAGGGGATGTGAGTTGCTCTTATCGAGCGCAGATTGTGCAGGACCTATCCGAGGAGGCACGCAGACAATCTGAATAGGCGCTTCGATGACAGACCCCCCTAATGATTTATGTATGACACCACAGTCATACTGTCTGAGCGAACCAAGACGTGACTGTCCCTCAGTTGCGGTAGGAAAATGCCATCTGTAACATATTTTTAAGCTCAATAAGGGAATATAGATATTGATATAAATAATTACTATTAATTATGATTAATTGCAATTATTTATATCAGCTGCCAGTAGTAACT
>JAUMHQ010000109.1:0-10833 GCA_032361165.1 Enteromius paludinosus | reverse complement strand
AAATCTTCCCCTGCTTAAGTCAGCCCATGTCCAGGCCCGTCTGAAGTTTGCCAGGGACCATCTGGATGATCCAGAGGGAGAAAGTCCTGTGGTCAGATAAGACCAAAGTAGAAGTTTTTGGTCTTGGTGGCATCAGCCATCTTCTACGGTGTGGTCTGCTGGGGACAGATAGAGACTGAACAGGAAGAATCAGGGGGCCAGCTCTGTTCTAGGATGCCCTCTGGACCCAGTGGAGGTGGTGGCTAAGCTGTCATCTCTGTTGGATAACTCCTCCCACCCCTTGCAGGAGTATCTGACAGCACTGAGCAGCTCCTTCAGTGGCAGACTGCTGCACCCACGATGCAGCTGTCAGACTGTACAACTTAGACTCTGCCCACACACGCACAAGCAAACGCACAAACACACATCAAATACACCATGGTAGTAATGTAGTTATGACGGAACATTTTAAACTTTTTAGTGATGTGCAGTACTATGGTGGAATGTGCCATTTTCCTTCTGGAACCACCATAACTGGGCATAGTGCACTCAGAATATTATTGTAAATGCCTGTCATTCGCTCTAGGTACACATACACACATTGGTACAAACATACTACCTGTTCAACTGTGTTTAATTATAGTCTAAATATATATTTATGTCAATATTTTTTACTACACAGATGTCCATATTCTATATTCAGATTGTGTAGTACACATTTATACTGTTTTTTTATTTTTATTTATTTTACTCTATTCTGATGTTTCTTAATTTTTAACTTTGTGCTGTCCTCTTGCTGTCGTGGCAAAACTAATTTCCCACTCGTGGGACTAATAAAGGTTTATCTTATCTTAACTCCATTCGCCGTGTTTGGAGGAAGAAGAATGATGAGTATCATCCCAATAATACCATACCTACAGTGAAGCATGGGACAGGGGACAGGACGACTGCACTGTATTAAGTAAAGGATGAACGGGGCCATGTATTGTGACATATTGGGCAAAAACCTCCTTCCCTCAGTCAGAGCATTAAAGATGGGTCGTGGCTGGGTCTTCCAACATGACAATGACCCAAAACACACAGCCAGGAGAACCAAGCAGTGGCTCCGTAAGCAGCATATCAAGGTTCTGGAGTGGCCTAGCCAGTCTCCAAACCTAAATCCAGTTGAAAATCTTTGCAGGGAGCTGAAACTCTGTGTTGCTCAGTGACAGCCCTGAAACCTGACGGATCTAGAGAAGATCTGTATGGAGGAGTGGGTCAGAATCCCTCCTGCAGTGTGTGCAAACCTGGTGAAGAACTACAGGAACCGTTTGACCCCTGGAATTAACAAAGGCTTCTGTACCAGATATTAACATTTTTTGTCTGAAGTGATCAAATACTTATTTTATTTTTGACAGCTCACATAAAAAAAGAAATCATACAATGTGAATTCTGGATTGTTCTTTTTAGATTCTGTCTCACAGAGGAAATGACCCTGTGCTGAAAATTGTTGACCCCTCCATGATTTCTAAGTAAGAGAACTTGCAAAACCACAGGGTGATCAAATACTTATATATGGATTTATTCAAACAAAGTAAACATTGAAGTGCAGTAAAATTCATAATGTATATGTTTTGTTGCATATATTTAGCAAAATGCCCCTCTCTACAGCTTATCTGTCTGACTAATGACTTGAATATAAAATAAAAAAATAAACATATATTTTTCTGAGGTAGCCTGAATGTGATGTTATGTGCATTACGTTATATTGACGTCTTTGAGCGGCTGAAACACTGATTGCACGATTACATGACAGGATATTTTAGATTAACTTTGGATGGGAAGTCATGTGTATTTTCTTCTGAAGCTGGTATTAATGTAAAGGAGATGATGGGTTCATGTGTGTCTCTTGAACTGAGGTGCTACAGCGATCTGTCACTTCATTTCAAACAGCGGCAAAAAACTTTTATTGTTTAAATACTGCTATACAATGGACGGAATTTGAAATCTGCGACTTTGTTTCATAATAAAAGTCCCAAAGCACAATGCTTATAGTGACATATTGGTGTTCTGTTCATTAATTGATAACAAGCCGAACTAATGGATTCTTGGGATGTAAGAATCGACATCATTCCGTAAAAATGAGAATCGATTAATATTGAGAGATTCATATTTTTTACCCAGCCCTAGGCTTCACTGACTGTTTTCTGAAAAGACGTCTCGGGTCGTGTTTTACATGTGAAGTGAGTGTTCTGTTGTTGTCTCCTCGGACAGATTTCCTGGCGGATACCCGGCGGCGCTTGCCTGTAGAGGAGCAGCTGCAGGTCCTGCAGGCACACTACGATGAGGTGATGTCCGGGAAGCACAGCATCGGTCAGTCGCGGCGAGCTAAAGCCCTGAAGAAAGAGATGACGGTGCTGAAGCGGAAGCTGGCCCACCAGCGCGAGGGCATCTGTGGCATGGGCGGGCTGGAGGCAGGCCTGTCGCTGGAGCGCGGCTCGGTCCTGGTGCATCACGGCTCGGGCGGAAACCGTCACGATGAAGGAGAGAGCAGCAGCCACGAGATCGGTGGGAAAGGTCTGATAACACCAACACCAGAGAGCACTTGGTGTCATGCAGCTCATGCCCCAGCTTGATGAGGAGGGGTGTGCTGTTAGTTTACAAAACAATCAGATTCAGATTTCCCCCGCTGGAGAATAAACCGATTCAATACATTTAATTGAAGTAGGGACCCGAGCCATAGAGAACAGAATATGACAGTAATGCTCAGCAACGTTCCTATTTCTATAAAAAAAATCTAAGATCTAGATTTTCGTTCTTTTTATGCCACATTAGAATAATTTTGTTCATCTAGACTAGTACATTACAGCATCCAATGAACTTTGAATATAAAGCAAAATATGAAGACTTATTAGTATTATTATTAAACGTGTGTCAGCCTGATGTTTTAACAAATGAACACGAGTTTGTGGGAATGATTGAGCCCTAGACCGTATGCTTAAAAATGCATGGTGTTATTTCTTTGTAAATAAATTAAGCTCCCACTGGACTTCAAATAATCATAGAAATTTATTAAATAATATAATTGTCCACATAAAGCTGATTTTTGTTTAATTGAACCATGCAGGAAGTTACTGTTGGTCCAACATCAGTAATTAAAGAACCGTTTTATCTGTTCTCATAAAACGGTAAAATATCACACAGGTCTTTAATATCTACCACACACAGACCAGTATCAGTATTTCACACATTTATAACCCTGGAATACAAAACCAGTCATCAGGGTCAATTTTCTTGAAAATAAACCCACTCCGTGGTGTAGAAAAGTGGAGGCGTGTTTAAACGAGCCGTTTTAGGGATGCTTATAACTTCGTATCATATGACCCCTTTAAGCTTTCCTTTAATATATGTCATGAACATGATCTTTACTTAATAACCTTATGATCTTTGGCAGAAAAGATCATTTTGACCCATACTTTGTATTGTTGTCTATTTCTACAAATATCCCTGTGCTGCTGAAGACTCCAGGCTCACATATAGTCTTTTCTTCCTCTCCGTAGACCTGAGCACATCATCATCTGCTCTGGCCCCTGAGGTCGGCCGGCGTACCTCTGTCCTCTTCTCCAAGAAAAACCCTAAAGCCACAGGGCCTCCCAAGCGCCCGGGTCGACCCCCTAAGAACCGAGAGGCGCTGCACGGGCCGGGGGTGCTGGGCTCCAGTCCCATAGGCCCTCCTCAGCTCCCTTTGCTCTCCTCGTCCCGCAAGAGACCCCACAGTCCCCAGTCCAGCTCCAGCTCCGAGTCCGACAGCGAGCACGACCACCACCTACTGGGTACGTCTGTTCCACACACCCACAGAAGCACCCTTCTAAGACAGCATTATGACTGACATACGGCATAATAAGTGACGCATTCAGATAGCTCTACGCTGCCAAACAAACCTCCTATGGTGAACAACAGAGTGCAGATACGATGCGAGGATTGCAGCAGATTTCTTCACTGCTGACTAATCTGAACGCCTCTGATTGGCCGTTGCATTAATGCGCTCAACACATGCATGTGATTTTACGTCATGCAGTTATGTAAGTCTTCGAATGCAGCATGAGCAGATCTCAATGTAATGCTGCATATTTCACATTTCACTTTAAGCATGACTGCTGTTATCAGTTTAACGTAATTGGGCAGTTTTCGCCCCTTATCCTGAATTTGGGGGCGCTTATAAATTTCAGACTCTGACCTCGATATAGTCTCTGGCAACACTTTGATCAAATTGCCTGTTTATATTTGCCTAGGAAGGGTTCATGTAAGTTAGACATCTAATAGTTCTCACAGCCAAACGCTGTCTGGTGCACATCACTGGTTAAACAGACAGCGGCGACGAGGACGAGTAGCTCTGTGAACACTGATGCTGCCCTGTGTTCATATGAGTCCCGTCACGTTCAGTAATGCGTTGGCAGATGTGACTGGAGGCGCAGTTCAGTGTTTGTTTTGCTGCTGAGAGTCTTCTGTGGTTCTTCAGTGAATCCTGCTGTTTTAACTGGACGCTTGTCAAAGTTTCAGTCATCACCGCTCATATTCACACGCTGACTATCAGAAAACTCCCACACTTCTCTGTGAGTCAGATGTTTTCTGTAAAGAGTCTTGAATGCTGGGAAGTCCCCACCATCAGAAGACACCAGAGCTTGAATGGAAAGCAAAGCCTGGTTCATGTACATATACATACACACGCATACGTGATGCGATCTAGGAAAACCCAACACATGGTGAAATTTTACCTTTTTTAGATTTTATAATCTTGACAATAACAAAAGTTATCTGAGGTTGGCTGATCGTTATGATTTTCAGGAATAGAAAAAGTTTATAGTGAGATAAGTTTCACTTTTAGTTTACGGGTTTAACTCCGTTGTTTATCATGGGCATAGCACGCATAGTGTACCTCAGAAAAGCGAGTGCAGCGCTGTCATCAGACTCCTCCTCGTTCATCTCTGGTTGTGAAATAGTCCATTATAACATTGTTTTGGAGCACTGACTTCGCCAGACTGCGTTGTTTTCTTGTGCTCCCATCATCTCACAATATTATAATGAATAGATGCGTGCTGTAGCTTACAAAGGACTGATGGGAAATGTGGATTGATGCACCTTTATTATGTGTTACATGGTTTATTACGATAGGATATATTAACCGTTTTTGTGATGTTCAGAGAAAGCACCTCCACAGTACGTCTTTTCTGCTGACTGCAGTAAAGCACAGTTCTCCTGCACTAAACAAGTGAAAGATACGTTCAGAGATGATAGACAAGATGATGTAGAATAGTAATTTAATGAAAACTTAATTTTGCCTAAAGAAAAAAACATTCAACCCATTTTTTTGAATTTCCAGAAAAAGTCCCAGCGTGACACCTGACGGGTTTTCCCAGATCACATCTCATCTCATATATATATGTGTGTGTGTATATATTATATAGTATATGTGTGTGTGTGTTTCTGTTCGTGACCAGTTGAGCTCCAGCAGACGTGTCAGTGTGATTGAGTATGTTTTCATGCTGATCAGATCTTCCTAGTAATGGTTTTGGTGGAAGCGGTCAGCCGAAAACCGAGAGTTTCCTGGTGTACAGGAACGAGCGCAGTCTGCCACGCTCCAGCTCTGACTCGGAGTCCACCAGCAGCAGCAGTAGCAGTGCCGCGTCCGACAGGACCAGGTACACACACACACACACACACACTCTAAGACACACTCTCTCGCTTTCTCACACACACACACACACACACACACACATCCCTGTGTTAAATGTCCTTGTTAGTTTTTAGTGTATGAAGTCAAATTTATTCAGTTTAGTTTTGTCAGGTTTTAGTTGACTAAAAGTTATTATTAATTAACTGTACAGCAGCCATTTTTAATTAAGTCTTACTCAAATGTACATTTTAGTTACAGTGTTTATTTTTTTCGGCTCAGTTCGGCTGGGTTTGCGTTTGCAATGCAGTGTAGTACCGTTTTAGAGTGGGCAGGATGATTCATGTGTCCTTGTAGTTGCGTGCATCTCCTGCCGTGACATCATCGTAAACGTGCCACAAACACGGAAATGACGGAATGGTGTTCTTCATTCTCTGCTCCTCGGCTATCAGTGAGAGGAACGTCTGTACTTCCTCAATAGACCACGAAACAGCCATTGTTGGTTGATACAAAAAGGTGCGTGTCTTCAAACAAAACAGTTGCGTCCGATCCTTCGCTGGCGGTGCTGATTTAAATCTAGCGGGTCTGTTGTGGCTCGTGCTGCAAGTTCAGTGACGCAGTAATGATGATTTTTCTCCAGCCAATCAGTGACCAGCAGAGTTTACACGTGACGTTTTGGTAACGGTACGACTCGCTTGGAACCTCGCCTGAGGTGGTACTAAAAAAGGACCAGGTACTGTTACCAGTGGAAAACCCCCCAAAAGTGAGCTGTAGTGAACCGTGCTGTGCTATGCAGTGGAAAAGCGCCACTAGTGGACTGATATATTGTAGACTTTTTTTATATAAAGTAATACAAAAGACTCATGCAATCTTAATGTCTGCATTATGAAAATAGCTAAAACTAATAAAAAATATTGTAACAGTGAAATTTCAAGTAATTCGACCCATTCCAGATCGCAATAGCTTATGTTTCTCTATTAAAACAACAACATTTCTTCAGCGATCAGTCTCAGACGATACAGTGGAGATCTCCTGACAAAACACAGACCGCTGAGTTTCATTTAGATGCTAAACTCCAGCTTGTTTGTCACTGTGTTCAGATCTCACTAGCGCTTCTGCAATGAGAAACAAGAACGAGCGAATGGTTGCCAGATTGTTTAAAATAAGCAAAACACCGGGCCATAAATCCCTGATTCAGCGACTGGCAACCGCACTAATGAAAACTGGTGTGTAGAGCAGTCAGCAATGACATTTCGTCTGTCTTTTTGTTTAAAATCAGATATTTGGTAAAGGTTTTTTTAATACATTCTTTTTAATCACAAAATTGCATGTTGATATTGTCATAGTTGTTGTTTTGTTGACCTTATTGTCATGTCATTTTAGTAAAGGGAAAAGGCTTGTCAGTGAACATTTTCATCATAGGTTTCTTTAATGGAATCACCACAGTGCTCTGGTTTTCTCTCCGCAGCACCACTCCTTCTAAACAGGGCCGTGGAAAAGCCTCGTTCTCGCGCTCGGCCTTCCATGAGGACAGCAGCGAGGAGACGTCCGGCACGGAGAACGACTCATACTCCATGGGAGGATCTCGAGGAGTGTCTCACTGTGAGTACAGAAGACTCGCTTCAGAGTGGCCCGCGTGTGTCCTGTTCTGACCTGACACCGTGTGTGTGTGTGTGTGTGTGTGTGTGTGTTCAGTGGTTCGGGGCCGGAGCCGATCCGGGTGCTGGATGAGCTCAGATGACTACAGCTCTCTGGACGCTTTGGATCTGGTGTGGGCCAAGTGCAGAGGATACCCATCATACCCCGCTCTGGTGAGTGTCTGGTCTGTGACAGCTGCCCCTGAAGCACTGCAGTGGTCATGTTTAGAGATGTAGTAACCTTAACACTCGTGGAGTCTGCTGCGGTGTACTCTATCTCACACTGAACGAGTCACAGACCTCTGAAACAGTCATCTAATCATCATTCAGATACAACTGTGCTTCAAGTATGAGCCACACTGCTGACCTGATCTAATCACCAGCACCCTGAGAGTATTCCTCTTATCACACAGACATATTAGCGTTATCTTTTTATATGGGATAAGCCTCTGTTTGTGCTCCAGACCAAGGTTATTTGTTTAAAAAAAAAAAGTTTATCAAAAAGAAGAAAAAAGGTTTTCATAAACTGAAATAAAAGTCGGAGCAAAAGAGTCATTGTAAGTTGTGCTTAGAAGAAGTCTTTCTTTGGCGTGCACTGTGGGAGTTTGGTTAATTCTGTTAAACTTGACTAAAACTGAACCTAAACTATATTCAAAATAAACACAACTGTGTTACAAAAAACACTAACAAACTTTGTTCTGAATAAATGAATAAAAACTCGTATACAAAACTACATTTTGTTTCAAGTTTGAAAATGATATAAAAATTAAACTAATTTCAAAACGCAAAACTTTCTCCAGACTGTTGACAAGTTAATCCTGGTGCTTTCATAAACACCCTAAAGAGTCCAGACTATGTTTAGATTGAACTGTTAAGACAGATCTATTAAAATACCATGCATGTGTAATACAGTGCACGTATATAAATTGATTTGATCTATATGCGCTTGAGGTTTGTTTTTTTGGCTAACTGAAAATCGATAAAAAATCCACAACATTGCAAAATCACAGGAAACAGTCAAACAGTGACTGAAGTGTCTGTGTGTGTCCAGCAGGGGCTGCTTCAGTCCTCTCTTCTGCTCATTAGTCTGCTGTCCTTCCCACAGATCATTGATCCCAAGATGCCCCGGGAGGGTGTGTTCCACCGGGGCGTCCCCATCCCCGTCCCTCCTCTGGAGGTGCTGAAGCTCGGAGAGCAGATGACGCAGGAGGCAAGGGAACATCTCTTCCTCGTGCTCTTCTTCGACAACAAGAGGACCTGGTTAGTCACACGCTCCTGCACTGAGAGACAGCTAGCCGTACCCATGAACACACACACACACACACACACACACACATGCTTAGAGCAACAACTGACAAACCTCATCTACACTACCACTGAAAGCTGTGGGCTCAGTTAGATTTGAAAGAAATGCACACTTTTATTGCCAGTAAAGACATTTATAATGTGACGCATGATTTCAAATAAATGCTGCTGTTTTGTAAACTTTCTATTCATCTGTAAATCTTGAAAAATAACATGCATCACAGTGTCCACAAAAATATTGAGCCGCACAACTGTTTTCAACTCTGATGATGATAATAATGTGTGTTGAGCAGTAAACAGGTTAGATTCGATGATTTCTGAAGATCACGTGACGCTGAAGACTGGAGTAATGATGCTGAACATCACAGAAATACATTACACTTTTCTTTATAATTGTAATTGTGATTATTAATTATGATCATCACAGTTAACTAGAAATGATCTTTATACCGTTGCTTAAAGTAACCGCGTGCCATATTTTTAGCTGAAAATAAACAAGCTAAAAACATCTGCTTTCCACAGTATTAAGGCTCAAATGTGAACCGCTGGGTTAAATACAACCCAATTTGGGTTATATAATTGACCCAGCATGCATATGGTTTAAAATGACTTCATTGCTAGTCTAAAATGAGCCCAAATTAAGCTAGGCATCAAACCTACAAAACCTGGTAGTTTTAAAATCACTTCTACACACAAAGAATGACTATCAAAAGGTAAGTATTTATTAAAAAACAAGAGAAACACTCAGAAGTAACATGAATGTTAGAAGAAATGCAGAAAAGTATGGCATATAACATTTAACAGAAGCATGTGTGAAAACGTGTGAGCATGTGCATGAATGATTTCTACTAAACAACACAGAACAAGTGTTTATTATTTTATTTTTTTTTTACGAAGTATACACTTGCACTTTGTTTCATAAGAGCATATAAAGAAGCACCATGCTTTCAGCAAAGACATGTGACATCTTTTACATTATCCAGGGCATCAACCTCCCTTAAAACCACTGCTGCATCAGTTCAGGGTAAAGGTCAGTTCACACCAGTCCCTGCCTGTTCTTCAAGAGTGGCCTAAAAAGATAAAACATTTCATTCAAATCTATTCATTTTCAGACAGCAAAATCAGAGAAATGCATCACATCAGTAAGGATAGGTAAATAGTATCATTTCAAAAATTTTGTACGATTGTTAAATTTTAATCCATCCAAAATCTCTACGGACATTCAAAATGCATCCTATACGCTAACTGTCCTCTTTCAAAACATACATCCCTGTCATTAGCTTGCAGTCAGATGAGTGGCGTTTGCAGATCTAGTCTTAGTTTGGCAGCCCCAGTGGACGAAGACCACCAAAACTGACTAGAAGTTCTGAAGATAAAGATTAAATCAAAAATGCCTGCAAAATTGACACTGTGTCAGAAATCTACTTCTTTACTGAAACACTGAAACAGACATCATTCACATACCTCACAAATGTCCATGTACGTGGAGGGCTGCTCTTTCTGAGGATAAGTTCGCCCAAGAATTAAAATGGCCGTCATTTCTACTCCCCCATGTTGTTCCAAACCCATACAAACTCTGCTCATTTTTGGAACACAATAAATATATTTAATATTCTCTTAATTTTTGTCCTCCACTGCAAGTCTGGGACACCAATATTTTCTTGTGAACAGACATGTTCGCTAAACATGAAAATGTGTATTATCTAGACTCAATGGATTAACAAATATTTAAGAGAAAATAAAAAGAAATCGTTTTTTCTAAAGATAGGCAAAAGACTTATAGGTTTGGAATGACATGAGGGCAAGTAAATATATTTTTTGTGAACTATTTCTTTAAGAAAGGAAGACCAAGAATGATTACTGTCCAAATCAGGCAGGTCCAAAGTTGGTTTGAGTTCTGCAATGAAAGAACACAGGCACAAATGGTTTACATAAAATATGAACACGTAATCACACTGTTGTTGCATCAAAAATGTGAAGTAAATGGGCAGGAGACAAGAGAAACATTTATTTTCTAAAGATTATAGGCAAGGCACGTTTATTTATAAAGCACATTTCATACACAGAGGAAATTCAGAGTCACTGCAGCTGTCTTATGGTCTTCTAGAGAAGGAGTGAGGAGACCATTACAGTAATCCACCCTGCTGCTGATAAAGGCTTGAACAAGTTTCTCCAAGTCTTGACCGGAAACAAAACATCTAATTCATGTTTTTGAGGTGATAGTATGCTGATGTAGTTACTGCTTTGACATGACCTCTGAAC
>JAUMHQ010000105.1:4711523-4724710 GCA_032361165.1 Enteromius paludinosus | reverse complement strand
TCAAAAAACTTAATTCTGTGTGATTTATAAGCTTGTTTCCTCATGGGGACCTAAGAAATGTCCCCACAAGGTCAAAAATTACTGGTTTCCTATCTTTGTGGGGACAATTGGTACCCATAAGGTGATAAATACCAGGTGCACACACACACACACACACACACACACACACACACACACACACAAAGAAAGAGAGCAGCAGACTGCTGTAATCATGACCCAATGGCCATGACAGATATAGTCAGAGCTGACACATCTCCCCTATGCCCAGACACCTGGCCTCCCGTACTTTCTCGTGGAAAACCCCTCACATGACCCTTTCTCAAGAATCCCTTATTGTCTGGTAATGGAAAATGAGATAACAGCTGACAGACTGGTCAAAAAAATATACGCTTGCCCCAAACTTGCCAAAGCTCTGGGATCATTTATTCACTGGTGCTGCTGTTTGAATGTTTGCAGCTCTTTTCCATTTAACAAAAGTTAATAGTGAAAGTGGTAGCATAAAATTTGTAATGCAAATTTCGTTTTTTTCCAAGTTATATGATAGCTTTGTGTGAGGAAAACACTGAAATTGGAAAAACTCAATTATCAATGAAAAACTTTTGCGTTCTCACTTTTGAGAGTGGAAATTAAAAGTGTAGAGGAGATTTTCACTGAAAAAAGGCCTGTGCAAACCAAGAAACATAACTATAAGGAAAAAATATCACTGTTTATCCACTGATAAAAACATTGAGAACCCATCATTTTAAGAGCTGAAAGGTGATTGCACACATTAAAAAATAAATACAACCACACGTTGTGTCAATCACGATTAGCCACTGTATCCGAAACTTTTGTCTGTCATAAAAATTTTAGATCAGGTTTGGTTTCCTGCATTTTCACAGCCATATCAAGCATTTTGGACCCGCCCCTTTCCTCCTAGGTGCCTCAAGTGCCCCTTTTTTAGGGTTTCTTCTTTTTTTCATGTATATGTGTGTATGGAGCCCTGTCTTTGGCCCACAACAACAAAAAATAACTAATCTCAATTTTGCTAAATAAAAGGATCTGGCTCGCATCAGTCACATAACTGCCATTAACCAATGCTTGCTTGAGGGTAGAGCGCACTCGTTATGAGCCGGGTACGGTGTATGATGGGTATTTCTTTAGAGTTTACTTATTTTTTTGTCATTTAAGCTAGACAGTTGGGTTTTTGTTTTAGTTATGTTATGTGTGTTTATGTTCAATTTAGTTTGGATGGGTTTGGTTCATTTGCAGCCATTTTATAAAAAAGTTTAACTGTTACCATCACGGAGAGAGATGTGTAGAGGAGTCACTTGATGAGATTGTACTCTTGTTGAGTAGATTGCGCAATTCAACTCAGTTGACTGGGCTTCCTTGAATGAACTACTGATGCAGCTCATATAATATGAAATGTCTGAAATACATTAGAAAAATGCTCTATAAAGAATCTGACATGTGTTTCTATCTTCAATCTACATCTTGCCCCTATCTGCAAAATTGGGCACCCGCCCCCTAGAAGTTCTCTGCATGGCCCTGGTTCTGAAGACATTCTTCAAATAATTGTGTGAAAATGACTCTTTATAAATAGAAACTCTGTAAATTTGGAATGTGAGATGTCAGAGTTTAGCAGTAATATGTACTTATTTGGTACATATTTTGCTAAAAAGTGCACCAATGTACATTAATGCCATGAGACCAGGTAGAGTTTTTGGATGCATTTGGTGTAGTACCAGCATCTTCCCGCAGGGGCAAACAGACCCTCAGTAACCAGGCACACAAGACCCCCGGATCTGCCCCGTGGGTCACGGTGATATCAGTTTGATTCACAAAGATTTTTGACTAGCAGAAAGACAATCGAAAAGAAACTACACAGCCATGCGTTTGTTTGTGGGTGACTGCAGGTTTTTTTGGAAACTTCCGCTGTGAATGCAGAAATGCGCTGAGTCAGGAAACGCAACCGCTGCCCCCCCTCCAAAAAACCCGTTTGTTCCTGTGCTCTGTCCCCTTTCTGTCTGATTCCACCTCGCACCGCCACATCCTGCCGTCCCCACACATCTCCCTGCTTATCGCTGCCTTCCCTCCATCTCTGTCTTCATCTCATGCTCTTTGATGTGCAGCGCTGCAATGAGCACACGGAAGTTGACATAGACAGCTAGAAAATAAGGAAGATGCGTGGTGTTGTGCAAGACCATTGTGACTCGTGAGAGAAGACTCTGACGTGCAATATTTTATTATTTGGATACACATGTAATGCACATTCCAGTCAGTATCAAAATACAGTTTGCATTTTATTTTATAAATAACAACAAATAAAGCCCCACTCCGAGCCAGAACATGAATGCACAGCTGAGTGCGTCGTCTCGTTGAATTTGCCAAAAGTGTTCTCAGGCCATCAAAAACTTGGGTGCCATCAGAATGAGAGTTCACGCAGCTGATAAAAACATCCACACCGCTCTAGTCCATCAGCCCATAATCTGTAATAATGCGTCCGGTCCGGTCAGATCAAGCACCGCTTACAAGACGTGGCTGCGAGAGCTGAGGGAGGGATCATGGACTGAGGTTGTTGTTTGGCCTCTCATTCTGACGGCACATAATCTCTAAACTCCACATCTTGGATGGCCTGCAAATGTTCATTTGCAAGTATTCGTGTGTTGTTGGCGTACTGTGGTGGTAAAGCACCTCCGTACTGAAAGAGCTGACTAACTGAAAGGTGCTCTGAAACTGGCTCCATCGTGAAAATACTTGAGAAAATAAAACAAAGAAAAATAACCCTAATAATAGAAGGTGACTATGACTTCTAACCATGTGTATGTGACCCTGAACCACAAAACCACAGCTTGAGATTTATACATCATCTGAAAGCTGAAGAAATACGCTTTTTTATTGATGCATGGACAATTTCGCTGAGATACAACTATTAGATAATCTGCAATCTGAGGGAGCAAGTTGTCCAAATGAAGTCCTGAGCGATGCATTTTACTAATCGGAAGAGTTTTGATGTATTTACAGTTGGACATCTGTATGGAACATGAGCTTAATTTAATATCTTAATGAGTCCTGTCATGAAAGAGTAATGGGTTGTTGGCTACAAATATACCCATGTTACTTCAGACTGGTTCTGTGGTCCAGGGTCATATATATATACAAGGTTGGATTATGGACCGGGGCCCTTGGGTTGCAGGGGGCCCATGTGGCCCCTAGGCCAAAACAATTTGCAGTTTCGCTCATCAGCAATGTATTGTCGTTTGTCTATTTTACAGGGCCTACATTCTTTCATCTTGAGCCTACAAGGGCCCCTGACCCTATAGGGCCCCTGTCAGAAACATGGATGGATGCCCAGGGGCCTACACAACCATAATCCGTCCCTCTATATATACACACACATACTGAGATGAAGGATAGTAACTTCTTTACAAGCGTCTGAAAACAGGTTTTCTTGAATAACAATAATAATAAACACTTGATTACATGATTAAAAGAGAAATGTCATTTCAGCAATACATGCTAAAAAATGTTTAAAAAAGAAAACGATTAATAAAATATGTCAAATATTATATAACAGCTGTAATGAGAACCCGTATGTGTGTGTGGGATTTTCTCCAGCAGTGTGTCAGTACTTATATCATGAAGGCACCAAAGAAGGTCTCGTGTGCGTCGCTGTGCACCTGCGAGCTGTTATTGACCTTCACAAACACACTGTCCCCTTCATCCAGCTGGAAGACGCCGCCCAGGTAGCTGTTGCCCCTCCACTGGGTTTTATCAGGGGAGCAGGTGAACCTAGAGTAAAGACACCGGTGAGCGTGGGCACTCTCAGAAGTGACCTGAAGGATCTGTGGTGCGGTGCGAGTACCTGGAGCTCTCCATCAGCTGGATGGGCTTGTAGCTGTACCTCTCCGTGCACTGCATGACCTGATGCTTGAAGTAGTTGCAGTTCTCTATGTGAGAGATCTTGGAGAAGATGTAATAGTGCCCCTCCTGCTGGATGTACAGGCTGTTGTTCTTGTATTGCAGACCCCTCATGAACACGGGGAAGCTGTCGACCCTCCAGTGCAGGACGCCGTTCCCGCCAGACGCGGCCGAAGCAACTACACACACACACACACACACACACACACACAAACGTCATGCAGGAACAAGCTGCGGGACATGGAGCAATAAACTGGCAATATCCCCTAAAAGTGGAAGAAGTAGGCGTTTCATACATTGCAGAAATGCTGCGGGTTTGCTGTCAGCTTTGGGAGGCTTTGCAGGCAAAACTTCATTTGAATCTGTTGAGATAACAAACCCAATGAATGCTGAAAACATCGTGAAGAGAGGGGTTCAGTGCTCCGACTGTGTGTGTGTGTGTTTACCAACCTTGAGGACTGGAAAAGTAGTCTCTCTGTCCCTGCAGACAAATATTTACAGCAGCGTTAATATGATGCTTACGTACACACACATACACTTCAGTCAAAAAATATACTCACTGTTTGGTATTCCACTTTCTGGATATCTGATGTCGTCTAGAAAGAAACATAGACAAAATATTCGATGTTTTTCCACAACCTTTCATCATATTTAGGCATTTCAGAAGTGAATAAACACATGGCTGTGTTCTAGTCTAAATAAAGCTAGCCGACCAATAGGATTCATGCTTGGAGTCGTAGCTGTTGCAAACAGACGCAGAGGAACAATCAGCTCTCTCCTTAGTGTTACTGTTTTATTATAAACATCGTAATGTATTAGGAAGTCTGAATGCCTGACAAGCAAAAGTTGTTTAAAATGCTGTCCGAAGTCCAAATTCTACTGCATAGAGAGCATGTGACGCACGTTTCGTCGCTTGAGTAGTATCTGCACACTGGGTTCGGTAATGATGTGTGCTTCTTACAGCCAGGGCACGGAACTTGATTTGTGGACTGCAACAAAAACAGACGCCCGCATTGACAAGCGCTTGCAAGAGCGCCATCTACTGTCAGAGAGGGAAACCGTAGTTTCATTCAGCCTGTCTGCCTTTAATCAGCGCATTGGTCTGCAAAGACTAAACCACGGACAGACATCAGACCACATTCTCAATCACTAACACGTTCATTTCGACTCATTTTGTGAGTGAGGGTATACAAGAATCTGTTGTTTTAACGTTTTTAACCAAACTGACTCATTTTAAAAGCCTCCCAGTCCTGCAGGATCTTGTTCGGACGTATGGGAAAGCGTAGTCTTTCGCGTGAAGCGTGTGTTTCTAATGCCTTATGTGTGTATACAGTTTGTTTGGTTTAGAGCGTGTCATAATGGCTGGAGCGTCTGGTCTGGGTGTAAGCATGTAAACCTTACACGTGTTTACAGGAAATCTACACAGTAATCCAAAACCATGAGCAATATCCTGTGTGGGCAGTGTAACCTAGTGGTTAGTGATCTGGGCTAGTTACCCAAGGGTTCGAACCCTCAGCAACTGCAAAACCCCAGGTTACTGCTGAACCCAGACCTGCCAAAGAAGTATCTAGTCATTACTGACTCCTAGAACCGCGGAGGACTGCCTGTATTTCACAGAAGACACTTCTGGTCAGGGGTCAAGAAGGTCAAAGCAGAGTCAGACTTTGAGATGTTTGGGTCTGGTCATCTGACCTATTCTTGTGTCATTGGTGCAACTACTGCACACACGAGTTTCATAAGCTCATTTTATCTGAATCACTCCGCACTTTCAGAAGAGTGCTGAAAGCGGCTGACAAATACTGTAAAAGAGAAGCTGCAGTGACTACACGCGTTCCCTTTGAGATGTACAGCAGTTGTGCCAGCACTGGAAAAATGACTGTGTGGAGGTATTTTCCCATTTCTTAAAACATGACCAATATTCTGAGAACTGCAATCTACGTGAAGGGTGAGGATGTGGATGAGTCAGTATTTGGTGCCTCTGGAGCTACATGAACTAAACCTGAGGATCTCCAGCATGATGGTCCTCTTTTACTAAGGCGCTTCGGATGAAAGTGCCTGCTAACTGACTAAATGTACATTTTTAGATTTTATTCAGTAATATTGCTGCATTAATGTTCTGCATTTGAAAGGAATTTCACATTCCTGGTCAGTTTCAACTTCAAAGTGTGGCATAGAGAGACTTCAGCTTTAATTCTTTTCAGACGTACCCATTCAGCTCACAAGTGTGACTCTATTTATGATGCTTTTCTCTTTTCTATTCATGTTTGCGTTTGTGCATGTGTGCGTACAGCAAGTGCAGGCATTTGTAAAGCATTTCAAAACAGAGACAAGACCAAAGGTGTGAAGTACAGTAAGTGTTTGACGAGGACTCACCGCGGGCCGGCTGTAGAGATGCCAGATGAACCCAGCCTCGATGAAGACGCCCAGCAGAGCCACGGCCAGCAGCAGGTAGATGATGGAGAGCCGCGGGCCGTCCATCCGGACAGATGCTGGAGGCGGGAGCGCCTGGCTGTCCACCACAAACACCTTCATGTCTTTACTGACGCCCTCAGCTGCCTCCGCCATCCTGCTGCTCCTGAATGACTGACCCAACACCTGCAGACGCTCCTCCAGACAGTGTGCGAAGCCTTCAGTGCAGTGTGTGAGAGGCCATCCTCACTGAGCTCAGCAAACACACCAGCGTCACCTGAGCTTCAGAGAGCAGCCTGACATCCTCTGACCCCGAGCTTCACTCAGCCCAGACTGAGAGAGAGAGATGACCGCCCACGGCTGCTCACGGAAGGGTGTGTGTGTGTCAGAGAGAGAGAGAGAGAGAGAGAGAGAGAGAGAGAGCACTAGGGAGGGGTTCACTAGAGGAAAGAAACTAAAATGAGGAAGTTTTGGTTGTATGATGGTCTATCTGTCACTACATACTTACGTCTGACTGCTGGGAGCTTTTTTTTTTTGTTCTCCTTTTACTTAAAACATTACTTTTTCCTGTTGTTATTAAAAAGTGGCAATACCTTATTGCATAAGAAATCAATTTGATTATTTTTTACAATCCTCTTTAGCATTAAAAGTAACTGTTTATTATTATTATTGTTTCTTAAAGAATTATTGCTTAAAATAATATTGTGGTAATATCATAGAAAATAATATTGTGCTGTAACTTTTTTTTATTGTTACACAATATTACTTAGTTTTTTTTTATTACAGTTAATTAAAAATATAAATATCCTACTTGTACAGTAAAAAGTAACTTTTTACTTAAACGTAGCAGTAATCAATTTATTAAACAAAAAGTAACATTTTATAATTCTCCAAGCAACGATAATCCTATAATAATTACATAAAAAGTTACAATGTCTTCATTATAATATCAGCTACTAAAGAGCAAAATGGGAAGTAACTGATGTTGTTCTGTAATTTCATTTCTGTAAATGTGTGATGAAATATTGAATTGGTCTGTTTGAAGTTTCCCCACAGCAGTCCTAAAATCACACAGCTCTTGTGTCAGTACATGCAGGGGACTCGTGAAGAGCTGCACAAATATAAAGTAGATCCGGAAATAACACACAACAAAACAGGTGACCACAGGCGCTCTCGTTTATCCGATGACCTACTGCATTCATGTACATGTATCACACACACACACACACACACACATATATATATGAAACTGACTCTTTCTCTCTCTCTCTCTCACACACACACACACTATATATGAAACTAACTCTTTCTCTCTCTCACACACACACACACTATATATATGTACATGTATGTATATAAATATATATATAAAACACACACACACACACAGTTCCAGTGCAGTGAGACAGGAAGCAGTTAGCGTGCTGTCTCGAGCTTCTGCACTCACCTTGATTCATCTCTGAACACACACTCCTGCCCTCATGAAAGACCTGATCTCTGGTCAGCTTTGAATCAGTATTTTCACTCGGCCTCCGTGTGCTCAGAGTTCACCATCTCAGTTTCACTCTTTTCACCGTGACATTTCTCAGGGTTTTTTCCCTCACAGCTACACTTCTACGTTGTACAGCAGTGAAGCTCTTCTGTGCATGTTTTCAGCTGCTCACGCACGCTTTTAATACTTTGTCCCTTTTGGCCTCAAAATCCAAAATGCCTCGCATCTCTTAGAAAACGAAGAACTGCATTCACTAAACACCACACACATTTGCAAACACCTCTGCCATAATGAATTCCTGTGAGATGTGTGTGTGTTACAGTGAGAATTAGTGTAAAGACACAGATGAACAGTAGCAATGATGCAATTACTAGTACTGCCAATAACAGTAGTAGTAGTAGTAATAATAACAATAACAAAAACAAACATAATAATTTAGTAGTCAACATTTGAAGTGGATCAAAAACGTCCATCAAAGACAAGAACGCATCCTGGTTTTAGGACAACTTTGATAAAAGCTTGTGATTCACCTCAAATGTGTAAGTATTATTTCCCCCTCTCCTCCAGCAGAAGATGTTCGGGATGATTTGGCTGTGCTGCCATCTAGCGACAGAGCGTCACATCAGCGCCTGCAGGAAGAGAACTAGAGGTGTGAGCTATTAGTAATTATAGCCTGTGTTACACCGGGTTTATATCTATTTCTGCATGCTATCTCATATCCGTTTATAAAGTTTCGTGCCTATAAATCTATAAAGTTTATTAATCGTCTTATCGATAATTGCTTTACGCTTCCGAATATTACAGGTATGATGACATGGTTTCTTGTGTAACACGCGTCGCTTCTCCTCTGCGCGCTGATTGGCTGCAGCTTGGACACTCCGTGTGCTCTGATTGGCTGAGCGCCGCAGCAAAAGTTGAGCTACGGAAGCGGAACACGTCCGCCGCTGGACGGAGGCTTTCAACGGAGTTACGGACGCCGTTTAAAGGGCTCTTTTCGCGCGTTACAGCATGGATGGCGCGCAGAGGACACGCGCGTCTCTGCTCGGATGCGTCGCGCTGTTCATCGGCGCCGTTCACGCGTTCAGTCCCACGGATAGCGAGTTCACGTTTCTGCTGCCAGCTGCCAGCAAAGAGTGTTTCTACCAGAGCGCCGTCCAGAACGGCAGCATCGAGATCGAGTACCAGGTGACGTTACTTTACGAACTCTCAAACATAAACACACGTTAAAGTTACGAGCAAGCATTCTTCCGGGAAGAGCGTCACTCACGGAACGTTTGTTCCTGAAACATTTCGAATGCTCGTGTAACATTGTTACAGTCTGTAACACTGTTTGCAGAATCTTCCCTTATATATCTATATGGAAAATAAAACGTTATTTACACGGCTTCCCCAGTGTTTACTGTGATTTTACCACCGCTGTGCCAGAGTTCTGTACTTGTGTGTTGGTTTATCGTATCCGGTCTCAGATCCGTGATGACACGTTCATCATCTTCAGGCGACATCAACCCGTTATACCAGTTTTAATTGAATGATGCTTCCTTGTACCACTTTCCGCCTCGTTGCTAGGGGGCTGTGCGGAGTTGCTAGGGTATAACTGGCGCTGTGTCTGTGCAGGTGATCGCTGGAGCAGGTATGGATGTGGATTTCTCCATCCTCTCTCCTCAGGGCATCCACCTGGTGGCGGAGTATCGGCGTTCCGACGGCGTTCACATGTGAGTCCGCTCCCTCAGTCACCGTTTTTTCAAAATGCAAGTTTAAATCTCCTAGTTCAGACTTCATAAGTGGGTTTAAATCTGAATTGGTCTGTTCACACAGAACTTATCAAATGATCCGTGTCAAATGATTGGCTGCCGTTTACTGGCATGTGATTGGTCCGCTGTTTTCAGGGTGGAGCCGTCAGAGGCCGGAGACTATCAGATCTGCTTCGACAACAGCTTCAGCAGGTTCTCCGAGAAGATGGTCTTCTTTGAGGTCATCCTGGACCACCCAGCCAATGAGGCTGGGGCGGACGACGAGTGGGCGGGGCTTGGAGAGCCCGAGAACCTATTGGAGTACAAGCTGGATGACATCAAGGTGAGTGAATGTAGGTGCGTTCGACTTCATGCAGCGCTGCAAGAAATCGGCTGCCGCCTTACAAAACATTCTGGGAAGATCATTTGTCCGACTTCGACCCGCGCTGCAGTCGCCTTTTGATCACATGTGCCATCAAAGTACCGTGAGAGCAAAACGAGAGCAGTCGCACAGGTCAGGCGCTGCAGTTGCTCAAAATCGACTGCGAAAACCTTGATGACGACACACTTTATTCTCATTGGTCAGATTATGTGACGACAAGCACGATGTGTGCTTACTATATGTAATTAATCTTTATATGGAAATCTGATATTCAAACAAAACATTAATGATGAAAATGAAGATTAGGCGATATGGTAAATATATCTTCGTATTGTGTAAGATTAAAAAACTTGTCGAGTAAAGAGGCCGTTCTTTAATGGATGTTGTGAGAGGCTTCCCTACACTGAGTAAACTGCTTGAAAAATGACATTGTTAGGTGTTCATGACCTGGACAGCCTGGGGAAGAAAGCCTGTGTCTGTGTAGCGCTGGGTGTGAGGAGTCCAGAGGGATTTTGCTCACTCTGGATACGTGCAGTTATATTTGAAAAATGTCCTGTAGCTAACTACAAAACAAAGATACTAATAATAAACGTCATATTGCATTACATAAGTCACTACGGAAACCTATAAGTGTCGTCTCTTTACTCCTCCCCCGACTGCAAGGGGCTGCTCTCGCCCGCCGGTGACAGGCTACTGTAGTGCATCTCGAACAGGAAGTGATGTCAGTGTTTATTTTCTTAATTACATGTGTGTGTAAAAACACAGTTTTATTTACTTTCAGCAGTGTTGTTTTTATTTTCATATATATCTGACACATTGATAAATAATATAACAGTATATATTTTTTTATTTTATTTCATAATTTGTATTACATCTACTTAGTTTTAATAATTTTCATTTCAGTTTTTATTGTATTGTTTAAACTCCTTTAATATTTCCAAGGTTGTGTGTGTGTGTGTGTGTGTGTGTAAAACACTTTCAGCATTAAGTGTTGAATACATATTTCAATCCTAATGTTGTCAGATTTGTAAAAGATGTTTTTTTTTCATCTTATATGTTTTAATTTACGAAAAGCTAGACAATTAGTGAGTAGTTGTTGTTCTGATGAACAGTGAAACCAGAATAATGTTCTCCAGGGGTGTTAGGCGTCTGTGGTGTTGATGAGGTCACATGACCCGGCGTCTCTCTCTCGTGCAGGAGTCGATGGAGACGGTTCACCGGCGGCTGGAGCGCAGTCGTCAGATGCAGACGGTGCTGAGGGCCTTCGAGGCGCGTGACAGGAACCTGCTGGAGGACAACCTGTGGCGGGTCTCCTTCTGGTCCTGTGTGAACCTGCTGGTGCTGCTGAGCGTGGCGCTGACGCAGGTCTACACCGTCCGCCGGCTCTTCGACGACAGGAGGAGGGTCCACTCCTGAGACCGCGTGAAGATGCTGGACTCGTGTCTTCCTGTCACCTCAATGTTCATAGTCTCTGTTCGTAGTCCCGGCATTTCAAGACGTGAGCTGATGCTGTTTGGGGAAATGTGAAAATGGACAAAGGAAATCTTCTGTACAGCTGTCTTTTTTAAAGAGTTTTACACATTAAATCTAATAAAAGGGGTTGTATGTTTGTACACGGCGTCTCTGGTGTTCACTGATCCGGAGAAATGACTTCCAGCAGGGTTATGGTTCGTATGAGTATAAAAGATAACTAATGACTTTCTGCGTCAGATGACATTAAACTCGCACTCAGAGACTTTCCACTCATTCCTAACAATCCTTTCACTTCACAATACATCATCTGCTGTTAATAAGAGGTTTATATCAAACCTAATTAAAATGCTTAGTAATATTAAAAACATTAACATGTACAAATATTTTATAAAGTCAAAATAAAATAGGTTTATTCAAATTCAGCATCTAATCATGAGCGGTTGTGACATCAGATGAAACCTTGAGTTGCAACGGTGAACATTTGAGGACAAAAGAACTCAGGTCTTTAGCCAAACAAATTGCCCTTTTATTGATAATCGTTACATTTTCATTATTAAGCATGCTTTTGTTCGCAGTTCTAGCGACATGTCTTGGAAAAACATAAAAACAGACAATACATGAAAGAGTGATGAACGGAGGATCTTATGTTAGACACGTGATATAAAATCATTTCCCTAACCAGTAAAACATACATAAACCAGATCGATGTCTGGACTTTATCAGCGTTTAACAGAGAAATAAACCTCTCTGAAAACAAACCCTCACGTCTGATGAAAACATTAGCGAGGCACATAGTGTTAGACTGGAGTGTAAGAGTTTAGTGCGGTCTGTAAACATGACTCAATCAACGGACCTCTGACGTCTGTCACACGTTCATTACTGCTACTACTGGAAATAAGCACCGGAGAGAATCAAATATAATCTGTCCAGCGCTGAGTCAGTATGACACTTGTGTGTGTGTGTGTGTGTTGTAGTCTCCTTTGGCGTTGTGTATTAAAGCTCCCTTTGCTCTGGATCTCTTCAGTCCAGCAGAGACGGCTCTGAGGGTCTGATGATAGTGGGCCGGTTCGGGGCAGCTGGAGGCCTCCTGCTAAACAAACACACACACAAACACAATAAAATAGTGTTAATATAAAACAAATATCAAAATCATTCTACTTAATAATGAAAACAAAGGCCTGGTTTCACAGACAGAGCTTAGTTAGCTTGGCTAAACGCTGCAGGACACCTCCAGGACCGCCTGTATTAAAGGGTGTCATCAGTCAGCCAATCAGGGAACCCTATCACTGGCCTAGGTTAAAGGCCTGGGAATATGATCTAATTAATACGCATGAGCTTTCAGAACAGAAGAAATTGATCTTTTTTTGTGTGTAAAATGTTTTCAAGGTTAAGTGAATAATTGAGGCAGCGTTGGACAGAGGAGGGTGTCGGTCGTACCTGGGTATGCCGGGCGGCAGAGCTGGCGGCACACGGGCGGGGCGGGATGGCACCTGAGGGGGCGGGGCCTCCAGCTGGCCGGGCCTGGATGGAACAGGCGGAGCTCCAAACGCAGGGGAGGGGTTGAGAGGAGGCGGGCCCGGGGTGGGGCCTCGCACTGCAGGGGGACGGCCAGGAGGCGGAGCTGTGCCCGAGGATGGCTTACGCTGCGATGGAGGACTGAGAGAGACAGAGACACAACTTCAAGAGCAAAATACACTTCTGTCTTTACCATCATGTTATCAAGAGATTTAACTAACATCATTTAATAATGCAAATATTCATATAAAACATTTATTCAATGTTACTCAATATGTACATG
>JAUMHQ010000105.1:4696509-4707265 GCA_032361165.1 Enteromius paludinosus | reverse complement strand
GTAGGGTCAGTGTAGGACAATACCACATACAGTCTGTACAGTAGAAACACCATTACACCTATGGAGAGACACCAGAAATCACAAAAACCAACATGTGTGTGTGTACCTAGGGTCGGTGTGGATCCAGCCGTCGTCCACTGGTGGAGGGACAGGTACAGAAACAGTGCAGGTGCTGACGTCTCCGATGATGTGCAGCGCCTCTTTGAGAGCGTGATACATGCGGAGCATCTCGTCGCGTCGCTGCGCCTGTTCGGCCGACTCCTCCATCAGACTGCTCTGATCTCCAGACGAGTACAGATACGCCAGCAGCTCCGAGTAGATAAAGTCCTTCGCCTGACACACACACACAGAGCAGATCAGAGCTTTGTGAAAACACTGCGCGCTCTTAACACACACACACGCTGGAGGGGTGAGAGGAAAAGACCCCAAAACTCTACAGACGGACACAATCAAATAAACCCCCACACACATAATGAATCGACCCCATGAATCATCTGTGACTGACGTCTGATTATTGTGAATCACCATGCTGGTGATGAGGTCACAAGCCCCGCCCACACTCACGCTGTTGATCATCAGGTGCATAATGGTCTTGGGCATCAGGTCTCGGATGCTCTTGTTGACGATGCCGATGTAGGAGTCCACCAGGTTCCGGATGGTCTCCACCTGCCGCTCCAGCTGAGGGTCCATGGAGATGGAATCGACCGTAACGCCCTCCTCGTTCTCCACCTGAGACACAACAGACATCCTGATCATCTGACAATCACAGGAACGAGAGGTCATCTGTGCTGATGTTCAGGAGAGACGTTACCTGGTCCTTCTCGGGATAGACTCCCGCCCGCAGGAAGGAGGCTTTCCAGCTGTCCACTTCCTCCTGAGAATCGCAGGCCAGCTCGATCTGCCGCAGGTCTTTATACACGTTCCTGAACACACAGAACAGCGCATCACATCAGGCTGCTTTATGAATGCAAGTGGCAGCGTGAGGCGGACACACACCTCTGCTCGGTGTTAAAGATGGCGAAGGTGTGTTTGGTGGACATGAAGCCTTTCTCAACGTCTCTGAGCTTCAGGTTATCCAGAGGAAGCATGAACTTCTTCTCTTTCTCCTGGAAAACACACACAGACACAGACGTGATCTTCACGCTAAATACAGAAGAGTCCATCCTGCAAACACACACACACACACACACACACACACACACACACACACACACCTCCTCGTCCTTGTACCAGGACAGAGACTCTGCGGTCAGGATGAACCAGTAGTCCTTGGATCCGCCCTTCATTATGCTGATGTTGATGGTGAGCCAACCACGTCTAATCACCTGCAAAAGGGGGCGGGGATATGATAATGAGGAGGGGGGACAGACCAATCAGCACTCAGCTCAGTTTGTGTTGCTGTGTGTGTTATACCTGGTTGGGCATGGCTCTCTTCTTACTGACGGTTGCGCTCCGCTGCTGTGCACTGAAACACACACACACTTTCACGTGACTGAAATCAGGGTCAAAGGTCAACAGAGGTCAGTGGTCACTCACTTGGCGAAACCGATGAAGTCCTCGTGGTTTGTGTTGATGTAGGAGAGCTCGATGTCGATCAGCAGCATCACCTGAAACGCAAACCCACCACATGCTTCATGACATGTTAAATGAATCATGAGATAATGAGCAGATAGGTCCTTCAAGGTCTCTTGGAGAGGTGAGGTGTGCAAGTCCAACATCTATCTACCGGAGTGCCTCAGGGCTCAGTTCTTGGACCACTCCTCTTCTTGGTCTACATGGCATCACTAGACTCTGTGGTTCAGAAACATGGCTGTTCACATCACTGCTACACTGAAGACACTCAACTCTACCTCTCACTCCATCCTGATGATCCGACGCTAGCTGCTCACATCTCCGCTCGTCTAACACACATTTCTTAATGGATGAAGGACCATCACCCTCAACTTGACCTAGCCCAGACAGAACTGCTTGTGATTCCACTCATCATCATTTCACCTTCCAGCTACACAGGCACATCAACCACAACTCTTTAGGTGACGTTCTCTGAAAAGGCTGGTCCTCTAGAAGCGCATCTTTATTAGACCCTCTAAGTCCAGCAGTCTCTATTCTAATTTGATTCGTAAATATATATTAATTATTGCCCCTTGTGAACTGGTAAAGGTTTAGAAACACACCTGGTCTTTGGTTTTGCTTTCTCTCTCTCTGACGTAGGTGGTGACGATTCTCTCCGTCTCTTCTCTCAGCTGAGGATACGAGTTCAACTACAACACAAACACACGCTGAGAAAGTCTCCAGTAATGTTTTATATAGACACGGAGGAGTGTGATAGCATGCAAATCCAAAACAAGCGTGTAAACACTGACAGGAAACGTGTCTGGGATTAGTAGAGCAGTGTGATTAGTAAGTATAATCACCACAAAAACAAAAACCAACACAAGCTGAGCTCATCCACTGCAGATTACAAGCCATGACATCACACAGATTTCAATATTAAGAGGAAATTTACTTTGCTGGATTGGATTGGTTATGGGATCTGTCAAAGCGGGTTTGGTTACTGGACTGGATCTGATTGGTTACATGACCCGTCACTCAAAGCGGGTTTGATTGGTTGAATGACCTGTTATCTGAAGCAGGTTACAGGACTGGGGTTTAATGGTTACGGGATCTGTTGATCAAAGCGGGTTTGGTCACAGTAATATGTTTGATTGGTTACGTGACCTGGCAATCAAAGATGGTTTGGTTACAGGACTGGATTTGATTGGTTATGGGATCTGTCAATCAAGACAGGTTTAGTTACAGGGCTGGATTTGATTGGTTATGGGATTGGTCATGTTTTACCTTCTCAGTGCACTTGTGGATGAGTGTGGCGAGTTCAGACACCACCAGATCCACACACTTGAGGCACGGCTCCTTCAGTTTAACTATCTGCTTTTTCACAATTGCCTCAAAGGCCAGGTCAGGGGTGAAGAGCCCCGTCCTGGAGGATCATGGGACAGTGGGGGGTTACTTGGGGTTAGAGGGCCACAATATTGGGGCGAGTGGATGAAAACATTAACAACAAAAAGCACACAACCCATTCATTCAGTATTTCTGACACATGGGTCATTACTTTGAACTGAGTCACTGATTTTAACGGCAAAAAAAAATATGATCAGAAGCTGCACCTAGGTTTATCAAGTCCTGCATGACTACGCCGCAATACTGATCTTAAGATCATAATTCACAGCCTTTTAGATTCAAACAAGCAACAATATATTTCATCCCAAAAACAAAAATTATGAGGCATTTATGCCTTAAAAAAAAATAAAAACTCTCTTCAGAGAGCTCATCATCTCTCTCTCTCTCTCTCTCTCTACACACGTTACATATTTATTTTCTTTTTTTATCGGACACACAGAAATGTGTAATATTAACCTTTTCAAATTTTACTTCAGCATAAAACAACGCTCATAGCACATTTTGAGTCCCAAAATAGATTATTATGATGTTAAATAAACATTTTTAACACTATATAAACGTTAAAGCAACATTTTGTGCCAGTTTGGTTCCAAATACACTAGGCTTCTTTATAAACGCTATTAGAACCTAAAAACACGAATGGGACGGATCATGTCAGATTTTATGGCTGACCTGTGATATGTTGATTAGCATAGCGTTTGTGCATCAGTGTTCAGGATTGGCTCATTAGCGTGACTGAACGGCTCAGGAGTGTTACGTCACACACATCACTGCAGTGTTTTTGCTCAGCGGAGCCGTTAGCGGCGTGAGTCGGGTCAGGTGTTAGCGTGCTGACATGCTTGTGTTGACGGTTCTCTCCGTCTACCTTCAGCGTGCACTGCCTGACCGTGTTGATGAGCTCCTGGATCACCAGGTCAATGCATTTGAGGCACGGCTCCTTCAGCTTTATCAGCTGCTTTTTCACGATGGCCTCGAAGGCCAGGTCAGGGGTGAAGAGCCCCGTCCTGAGGTCACACACACACAGGCAGACAGAACGACTCAACAGAAAGCGGAGTCAAACCATGCTGATCTCGCGTGACACGTCAAAAACTATGAATATATATATTTTTCTATTTTACCATCAATTTTTTAAAAGTTTTTATAAAATAATTGGGAAAAGGAATGATTTTGTGATGATATGTGATGCATCTTTTGCAAACAGATAATAACAATATATATATATATATATATCTGTCTGTATGTATATGAAGAGTTCATTTGCAAAAAAAACGTTTTTTTTCAGTGAACACTCCTAGGAATAATTCCAATAATTCCCAGCATTCCAACATGCAGGGTTGTGCGATTTTATGAGGTTTTTTTCCTCTTGCCTGACTCCGTGAATGTTCTTGATGGCGTAACTGATCTCCCTCCTCAGATCCTTCTCATCAAACTCCATCTGAAACACACACACAGAATCGTATGAAATGAAAGGAACCGCTAAAAAAGTGTCATGATTTGCATACAGGTTTGATCAGATTCATTCATTCAAACACAAACCCTCGTATTCTCCATCCATAACTCACAGGAAGTCAAACCCGGAGAGCAAACCAGGCGAAGCGTACCTTAACGAGCTCAAACGGGAAGCGCTCGTGGAAGATGCGGTTGATTCTGGCTCCGCCGGAGAGCTCAAGCGTGTCCACCTGGTCTCCAGAGCCCTCGATGCGCTTCTCGAAGTCCACGCCGAACTGCTGCACCATCCTGAGAGAGTGCTTTTATTATAACTCCACATATATATAAGACCATGACGTTATGAGAATTTGACTCACTGCAGCAGGGCTTTGGTTTTGCGCGCCGGATCGTCAGGTTTGAAGTTCTTGTACTCGTCCACCTCCTTCTCCAGCGACAGCAGCTGAGACTGAAGCTTGCTGCGCAGCGCCGGAAGAGTGTCACGGATGTGATTCGTCAGTTGCTGCAAACAGTCCATCAAGCATCACTATCAGCTGCTTTATGAGGCTGTGTGTGTGTGTGTGTGTGTGTGTGTGTGTGTGTGTGTACCTGGTTGAGTGTTTTCTGCAGGTACGGTGTACCCATTCTCTCGGCCATGTGTCTGTATGACGGATGAGACAGGAAGAACTTCCTCTCAGCAGCGAGCGCAGCTTTGATGTCCTTCCTGCCGTCAATGTCCTTCTGACTGCGGTTCACCACACCGATATAACCTACACACACACACACACACACACACACACAGGATTCATGGTGTTACCAAGTTCTGCACAAAATCTGTGGCATGCGGTATAAAGCATTGGCAAATAAAGAATCATTTCCACTCCATGCACTCAGATTTCTGTTTGAAGTGTAACGTTCTACTAACTCTGATGTCTTTTTGTTACTGGTTATCAGAGCTAAGCTGAAAGACATGTTTGTTTGGAAACGTCTGGAACTGAATCAGAGCGTCACCTCTGCGCAGAGGAAGCAGCTTGTTCTCCAGGATGTCTCTGGCGTCGGTTCCTTCGTCCATCAGGTCCAGTTTGGTGATCACACCGATGGTGCGCAGACCTGCAGGGCAAAGGTGAAAGGTCAACAGCCCGTCTGGTTTCTCAATCACATCCCAAGCGAACAAACATTGTGAGAATGTTGCTTCCAGCAGGGTTCGTACGGATACTCCAGGACTTCAATTCAGAACGGTCAAAGTCTCGAAGCACCTTGTACCAACCCTGTTCCAACGCTCTGAAGGAGCGGTCCCCTAGCGTTAGCGCTTCTCTTACCCTGAGGGTCCACCTCTTTGCTGATCTTCAGCGCGTCGGAGTTGGCGAGGTCGGTGTTGGCCGGCGTGACGGCCAGGATCAGGCAGTTCTCTTTAGAGATGAACTGCAGCAGCATGTCTCTGTTGGCAGAAGAGCGGTCAGTGTTTCACTCAGGTCCTGTACCTGATCAACGCAACAGCTCTTACCGGATCTGGTACTCGATGTCCACTGGCTGGTCTCCCACCGCCACCTTGGTCATGCCGGGCAGATCGATGAGCGTCAGGTTCAGCACTGAGTCAGAGAGAGAGAGAGCGTTAGGCAGGTGTTTCTCAGTGTGGGGGGGTTAGCTGGTTAGTTACCGTTGGGCGAGTAAACACGCAGGTTGATGGGCACCGGAGAGATGCCCTTATTAGATCCAGTGATTCGGTCCGTCTCCGCCTCGATCTCCTGACGAACCTCGTCGAAGTCCACAAACTTACGACCCTTGCAGTGCAGGAACTCCGCATATTCTAGAGACGGAGCGAGAGGGACACGTCACATCCTCCATACGAGAGCTCTTATTAATGCTTCATTCTTCTAATAGTTTTCATATGCATTCTATTTTTTAAGTTTTAGTCATTTGTGAGTCTTCATTTTTTATTTCAGTTTTAATTTTTGTTATTTTAGTACTTTATATATGTATTTATTTTATTTTTTCATATTTTAATACAGTTCCTAATTCAAGATACTCTTATGCTTATGAGTCAACACAAATGCATAATGCGTTTAATTAACAGAAAAGCCTCATTTTTGTTTGGATTAAAAAAAATAATAACAAAAAATAATAAATAATAATAATTCTAATGAACTAATTTGTTTTGCCTTTTCAACGTGTGACAGTCCTACATCTACTGTGCTCCTGGGTTATTTTAGTATCACTGAGACTTTTTACTTTTTATTAATATTTTAAATAAGCTTTTATGTTTTTTTTGGAGCTACATTTTTAGTAAAAGTGATATTTTTTGTGTGTTTTATTATTATTAAAAATCTGTTTGTACAGTCCTTGTTAGGGATGTCCTGATCCGATCACGTGATTTCAGACTCGTTCGGAATCGGACGTTACTTCCCGATCAGGACTCGAATATATATGTATATATATATATATTCTCATCATTTTTTAACACATCTATAGTGATGCGGTGGCACAGAATTAGACCTCTTGACTCCACACAGCAACAGCAGCGCGTGCGTCATGACATCGCTTTGTTGCAAAGATGCGATTGGTTTAAAGTAGAACACGGAAGCAGGTTGAAGCGTATGTCTGCGGTATTATAAAGCTGATGACAACAACATTTAGGGCTGCACGATAATCATTGCGCGATATGTATTGCGCATCCATCTTGTCAGTAAAGGCGGTCTTACATTGAGCCGCATTCACTACCAGAGCCGGTGATCACTGATGAGCTGCACAAATTTGAGTAAATCATCAGCGTGATTTTGCGAAGCTCGTCAGTGAACAACAACAATGGCTCTGCGTAGTAAATGCGGCTCAAAGTAAGACCGCGCACGCTGACTACAGAACCGGACAAGATGCGCAAAACATCCTAACAGCCCTAACAACATCGCCATAGCAAACTGTGAGATATGTAAACTTGGGATTACAAGAGGTGGAAAACAAAAAATGCCCTGTGACAGCGCAAAGGCGCAGGACATTACAGCCAACAGCACAAATTACACTTTTTTTTTTTTTATATTTACGGTTGCACTAAAGTCCAAAAGTGAAGAAAAATGATGTTATTTACACTTGATAGTTCAAGCTAGTGCAAGTGCTGTTTGTGAACAGAGTTGTATGTTAAAATAAGTTGAAATAAATAAAAAATAATGAACATCCTGTATCTGTTTCTTCGCTCTTCTTTATGCTTTCTTTATGTATTATAGAAGTATCGGACTCGGGACTCGGTTTCGGCAGATACTCAAAATCAAATAATCGGGACATCCCTAGTCCTTGTCAGTTTTGTTATTGCCTTAATTGTTTTGTTATTTCTTTCTGGTGTACGTTTCTTAACTATAATAACCCCGCTGTGCTCAGACGTTAAACTGATTAATATTTTATTTCAGTAACTTCACGTTTCCATGAAATTGTTAACTCTCCCAATATTTTGAATCTAATATCAACCTCTTCAAACGCCAATTACTGAACCGTGAACGAGAGGAATATTTCCTGTTCAAAGCTCTATGGAAGGCATCCGAGGCGTGTCGTGAATAACCACAGTTGATGATTTCCCCTCAGGGCTCAGTCTGAACACGTCTCTGAGAGGAAGAGATCAGATGTTAACCAGCAGCTCAGTAATGTGTGCTTACCTGCTTTACTGTTGACTAGCTGGAGAACCAGAGGCCTGCGAGTGACGATGCCAGAGCCTCTCGGCAGAAAATCCCTGAACGACACACACACATTTTCACAGCATTAACATTTCTACCTTTCATACAGTGTGTGAAAATATCAGCTCTTTGTATGAAATGCAAGAAAATGTACAACAGAAGGTCTGTTCCTCAGTTAAAGCTAACTGCGTCTATGAGATGCCAGCCTCACTTTATGGTTCAAGATAAAGTCATTAACCAAACACATGCATGGAGTTTGACTCCCCAGAGCGAAGTGTCCATGAACTGACAAGACACATTATGAGTGTGTGTGCTGCTCTTCCTGTTGCTTTAGCAGGAATCCTAAAGATGTCAAGTCAGCACAAGCGGAGATCTCCATCTGGGTTACACGAGGTCTGTTCGTAGAGAATCATTCAGAAAACACACTCATCCGAGCCTCTGGAGGATAAAGGAAGCTGTTATGTTCCCCATGAACAGAGATCTGACTCATTCATTGTGTATCTGGTCACCAGTGTCGGGGGAAGCACATTACAGTAACACACGCTCTGTACTATTACTATTTCAAACAACACCAGTTACTTTGTTTCTGACTATAGCTCTTCTGTCCCTGTGTTGAGAGAAATCAAGTGTGTGTGTGTGTGTGTGTGTGTGTGTGTGTGAGAACATGATGCTACTCTAAGTTATACACTTTATGTGAATTTGCCAAATATATACATTAAAAACAAGCAAGCCCAGCCCGGTATTAGGACAGTCTTTTGAGAACTGGTTTGACCAAGAACTAGTTACATAAAAGGTTTAGACTAGTCTTAGTTAGTCATCTAATAAGTTAGCCGTCTATTTTTTTTTCTTGAAGTCTGGTAATTTATTTATTAGATAAAAAAGTAAATTAGTCCAAACTGAGTACAAAATACAAGACTACCTTGCTAAAAAAAAAACCTATGAACTTTTATTTCCCAGAAAAACGTTTTTGTAACGACACAAATTCCCACGTAATGCAGATTTTTGAGCGAGCTGTCCCTTTAAGAACACATCCACAGTTCTGAGGCGACGGTTAATGTTTGACCAGCAGTGACTTTCTGATCACGTTCACAAACTCATCTACACACAACTGAACTTACAATAATAAAAATATGAATTAAATAATTAGAAAACGAGCCGTGTACGTATTTGGTGTGTTTTCCCTAGTTTTGTTAGGAAAGCCGCTGTCACCTGCCCACGAAGTTCTCCAGAACCGAGCTCTTCCCGGCGCTCTGGCCGCCCACCACCGCGATCTGCGGCAGCTCCAAGTTACAGCTCTGGCCGATGGAGCTGAAGGCGTCCTGGAGTTTATTAATGAGAGGAATCAGATCCTCCATCCCGCGGTTCCCCATGACCAGCTTCACTCTGACGCTACAAACTCCGGAGAAACGCTACGGATCACTTCATAACGCACTTACAAACGCGTCGGCCCGAAATACAGCTTGTCAGCGCAAATAAAACGGACCCAGAAGTCAGTCTCCGGTTGTCAGACAGAGAGAGAAAAACCTAGGGAGAAAGTTTTCCCATCCGGTCAGCAGACCACAGTAAACTTCAGAAGAACGACCCCTGTTTGCCAGCCGCGCCTTTCTATTGGCCACTGCTGATGTCCGTCAACTCATCAGAAGCGGCATTGGCAGACAGCGGGTGATCGAAGGAAAAGGGGCGGGGCAATTATTACTTTAACCCGTTTTCCGTAAATTTTTTTGTTTTGTTTTTTTTTCATTTTTAGCCTTTGGAAATATATAAGAGCCGCTATATAAAATTTCACCTATGTCTGAGGTAATTTATGGGAGTTTAGGAAGTTGCTTGTGTTAAAGTTGGAGAAACGCTAGTTTAAATGAAATTGTATGCCCTAGGGTCACATATAACGTTACATACCATCAAAATGAAATCTACTATGGTAAAGAAAAAGTCTAATATAAGACCATTAGATGCTCCTTTACAATAACCGCCTTTCAGAAGCCCCGACTAAAAATCCGTTATTGACCGTTATGCGTTATCAGATCTGTTACTCTTCTGATAGACGTCTGCGAATTCAAGGATAATGAGGTATGCGAATTCAAATAAACATTACATGTGTATGATATATGAGGCAATTTATTAAAAATAATGCAAAAATAAACAAGGTTGCTAAAGACTGGCTTTATTTACTAACATTCCTCACCGATTTCCACATTTTTGTGATAAAAAAAATCATATTTGATATGATAAATTCATTCATATGATAAAAAAAACCTTCCAAAGCACATGACCAAAATGTTCCTTATGTCATTTAATCAAAATTGACGTTACGTTGACATTCTAGCAAAACTGCAAAAAGAGTTTTAACCCGTGTCGTAATTTTTATTCTGGAGCAGTTTGTTCTTTGGCGTGTTTGTTCTGGTGGATCTGAAAAGTGCCTGTATAAACGAATCTCTCTCCGCAGATGGAGCAGGAGTATAAGGTTTCTCTCCTGTATGAACTCGCTGATGGACCTTCAGGTTGCTTGACTGAGCAAATGCCTTGTCACACTGAGAGCATTTAAAAGGCCGTTCTCCAGTATGGATCCTCTGGTGGTTTTGTAATTTAATGTGTTTACTGAAACTCTTCCCGCAGACGCTGCAGTGATACGGTTTCTCTCCAGTGTGAATTCTCTTATGTGAATTGAAATGAGTTGGATCAGAAAAGCTCTTCCCGCAGTAGGAGCACAGATACGGTTT
>JAUMHQ010000105.1:4679096-4696409 GCA_032361165.1 Enteromius paludinosus | reverse complement strand
TACCGTTAAATCTCCGTCACCTGTGTTCAAAAGGAACGCCAGCTTGTAAACAGAGCCGTAGATCACTGAGAAGCTGCGCGTTGAGTTGGCGGGTGATTCAGTGGCGCAGCTTCTCAGTGCTGTTTATAAGCTGGCGTTCCTTTTGAACACAGGTGACGGAGATTTAACGCTAATCAAAGAACCGGCTTTATTGGGGAGATGTGCATAATATATTGCACGATATATATCGCCCAGCCCTATTTGCCCCTATTAGTCATTACTCGTAAATATTTAGATAAATACTGAGATGTATAATAATTATATATAAGGCTGAAGATTTGGGATTGGTACTACAATCAACTATCACTGGCATTAAAATGATGAAGATTAACAAAAAGCGTCAACTATGACACACTCCCACACAAATGATCAAACATGTTCTGGGTATGTATTTAGCATAAACCCCAAGTTTCTTAGCAAACACCACTATTTATAAGAACATTTTATTTTAAATTTATATTTATTGAACATTTTTGATGCAGAGCATACAAAAAAAACAACATTTAACGTAAGCACCTATACATTGTTTATAATTTTTTCCCCTCAAAATAAATGAGTTGTTATAAAATAAACAACACTTCATTTAATTAAACAAACTAACAATAATAATAAAGACTCATCTAATAAAGGCAGCATTAATTTGATTAAAATGACTGTGTTTTCTCTGTTTTTATGAAGTATTACTACAAATTAAAATTTACTTTTTTATTCGAATATATTTTAAAATGTAATTTATTCCCGAGATCAAAGCTGAACGTTCAGCATCATCACTTCAGTCCTTAATGTCACATGATCCTTCAGAAATCATTCTAGTATGTGGATTTGAACAAGAAATAATTCTGATTATCATCAATATAAAATACATTTGTGCTTTGAATCATCATTTTCATGATACATGCAATGATACATTGTTATCTCTGAAGACCAGGATAATTTTTTTTTTTTTTACGATACTTTAATGAATGATATAAATCACTTATAAATTCTAAATGTCTTTGCTGACACTTTTGTTCAATTTACTGTATCTCTGATAAATAAAATGATTAATTTATTTAAACAACCCCCTTATTTTTTAACTGTGTCATAATTATTCAGTAGAATTTCCAGATGAAAGTGATTGTCAGATATTAGAGAGGGGTCACTCACCACTAAAGGTACTTGAAGGAGTGACGAGAGTTCATCTTGATCTTCTATGGAGGTTTTGGGGTGGACGAGGCCTCCCTGGTTACTGAAGGCACAGTAACTACCCACAAGCACCTGCTCCGCAATCGTCTGTCTGAACACTTCCACCTTGAGAGTGTCTGCAAGAATCTCTTCCGTTTCCTGTGGACAATAATTCCCAGAATTTAATATAAAATCATCAACTTTGGCAAACAAACTCTCATTAATCTTAGAGAGGCCTTTTAGAAAAATATAACACACCGAGGAATAATTTAGAGTCATTAAGGTTCAGAGAAAGTGCTGATTTCAGAGTTTTCCATTAGAGGTGTTCTTACTCGGTCAAGATCAGGATGAACTAGAGCAACGTAGTCGTTACAAGAGATGACGTTCCCCAGCGCAGAAAGACGCTCTTCTACTCTCTGAATCCGCACTGAATCTGGCAGGCAGTTCCTGATGTGCTGTAACTCTTGATCTGTGGTGTTGTTGGGCACCAAGAGACCGTGACGATTTCCTGCAGAAGAGCATCCCAAGATAGACACACAACATCTATTATACATCACGTATGAGGACATAACAACGTAACAAGACCTAATCTGATCTAGCTTGTTATTTGAAAAGGTTCATTTCATCAGGTCTTTGACCAACACACAGTAAAAACAAGACTGATGTTAATCAATTTAAAATTTGCAAGATAAACTGGATTGGATACATTTTCTTACCCACACACATTCTGCCAATAATTCGACATCCTGCTATAGAGGCATGCACGACAGGCATCGTTTCTGACAGTTCACCTTCAAAGACGCTGTGGCGAAAAACAGACATTCATCACAATCATTTTATATGACAATAGATCAATCACACTCTCTCTTTCTCTCATACACACACACACATGCATAATATCATCTAATTTATGACTCACCTGTAAAAGTTTTCTGAACCACCAATCGCCACCAGGCAATATGTGTTTGTGAGCTTGGCAAAGCACCCAATTTCATTATTCTTCTCAAAAGATGCACGGACTGCCATTCTTCTGCTATTGAAATGATCAAAACTGTCTGAAACTGAAGAGAAACAACATTGATGATGGCAATAAGATAATAAAAACATGATACAAAAGAAACATTGGTAACAGAATACAGCATATATATATATATATAAATATAGTGCGATATGTTTAGTTGAGTCTCTGCTCTATTAGGCTTTGATTCGAACAGAAACATTCATATTTTAATAGAAAATTATTATAATGGATAACAATCCTATTTCTTAACCGTACATATAACGCCATTTTAGGATTAAATCTCATCTCTGTGCCTGGATAGAGAAACGGTTTTTAAATGTGCTTCTGAAACTATTATTATGAAACATATGGGACTCTACTGCACCATGACTAAATAAAATAAGTCTTAACAAAGCCAGAGGATTAAACTCGTTCTAAATAACTTTTATTTGAACAGTACTAGTCAAGGAATGTTACGTTAACGTTAGCTAGCAGTCGGCTAACTTACATGAAGTTATTTGGCTTCGCTATTCATTAAACGCTATCAATTCTTTGTCCTCTAATAACAGAGGAGGTTAATAATACATATTACATCCTAAATGTAATAACCTTATTATAAAATTCAAGACAATTACAAAAGCAATCTTATATTTACCGATTGTCACTCTATGTAGAAGCGTGGACAGCCGTAAACCACGTGTTCACTTCCCTTCCGCGACGTGCTGACGTCGCCGCGTTACGGCACGTGGTACGTTAGTACTTCATGAGAAACACCGCTGCCTTTGTTTTGATTTTTAAATATGAAGTTCCCAGATTCTTTGAACAATATAGAATTCGCTTTCGTGTTTAAAATTGATTTAAGTTAGACACGGCATTTATGGTCCTCTGTTGAGCATATACAGAGTATTTTTGCTATATCTCTTAAAAAGCTTTAAAAAGGTGCCAGATGTTATTTTTTATTGATTATTTAAATTACAAATAATACAAAAATATAATACAATATAAGAAATAAAACAATTTAACGGTAAATAAAAATAATTAAACTAACAACATTGACAATAATCATATAAAACTACTTTTTTAAATAAAATTGTATGTAAAAAAAAAAAAGTTGGTAGTCTGTGTATGTTTATAATAATAATTTTACAATAACACTGTATAACGTAAGATGAAAAGGAAATACTTAACCCCTTCAGTAAGTCATTTTTGCTGCAATTTATTTACTTTAAAAGCATAATACAAATTAATTAAACAAATATATATTCTGTCATCTTTTTCAAATGTACACATTTACATTTCTATAACCTGTTGTAAACGGCTGTGACTCTCGAGACATGTTTCCACATGTTTTTGTCATCCTCTACAAACTGCGTAGCAACAGGACACACCTCTCCTTGCACTATGGATTTGTGAGCCAATCGCGATGGAGTTTCGGCGTGACGTTGTTTTTGTTGACACTTCGATTAGCTGGCTACCTGCGAAACGTCACTGCAGCAGCGCGAGCCCGTGACCCCTCGACGTCCATCCCGCGTTTTCTGCCCGGATACATCGCGAGCTAATCGGTGCTGTGAAAACGCAGGATTCCGAGGGCTGGAGTCGGCGTGGGGTAACGTCTTGCCGTGCCTCGGCTGGTTAACGCACTATTGATCGGTTTTTGTCCCAGTCACGGTGTCAAACGCTCCCTGAGTGATTGCTGCGTACGTAGTGTCCTCAATACATTGCTGTGCTGTTAGAGATGATAATCTCACAGACCAAATCATCTGCGAGTAATTTTGTGTGAAGGTTGCTGAACATTAACGCAAACACGTTTTTGAGACATGTAGGCTACCGTGGTTATACCATGTTTGTTTGATTTAGATTGGTAACGTTATTAAACACCCTGGAGTACCTACCATATGGTGTATGAATATACTAATTATACTAATTAGAAGGTTGGTAACTTAAGCAGTACTAGTTTATCCTGACTACAGTTTATTTGCAATTAAATATATCATCTGTGCAAAGTGTGTGAATGGAAAACATAAGTAAATGTAAGTCTCTTGTTTTGTTAGTAAAGAAATGGGGTCTGATCAGAGCACCAGTTCAGCAGTTCATCAGCGGCACAGGGATCCAGACAATCTGCCATTGCAAGGTGAAGTATCTTCATCCAGTGTCCAAGCTGACACCGGTCCTGAGCCCCAGGACAGTCTGGATCCAAACGCTGAGCTGCCACAATGTCGGATGGGCACCAGAAAAGTAGACGACATGAGCTTCATGATAGCCTGCACTAACTGGTACTAATAACCAGAGACGTTGCGCTGTGAAGGAACTGATTAGACTGGATGGTTTGTCTCCGAATGAGTGCCAAATTTAGTGCGGAGGGACAAGAGAAGACACGGTGGCGCTGAAATAGCAATGCTGTTTAAATGGCTTTGATGCAAGTTATTCCATTAATACATTGTGCAATGTGTTTTAGGACATTAGAATAAAAGTAAGGCTCATGTTTGTATTCACAAACACAATCTGTTCTGCTCAACAGCTGTGCACTGATTGCATGATATCAAAAGCATGCATTACATAGTTGATATCAACCTGCACTAATAAAGTATGTATGTATAAATATATCCTTATGCATTGTAAAACATCCATCCAGAAAGCATCACACGCTTGGCATTTCTGTAGCTTTATTTTATTGACATTTCTTTGAACATGGTGATATTAGATACACAGTGTAAAACTGTAGACTGAAACCGAAATAAAATGGACTCGTTGTTCATAGAATTAAAAACAGGATTTAAGAAATAAAACTTAAATCATATCTAAGATTAGTAAATCAATCAGATCACTCATTTGTTAATAATCAACATTACGTATGACAATGTGAAATCATAGGCTACCGTTAGAGTGAAAGAAAAATACAAAAGGTCTGAAAAGTTTCAGTAAATCTTTGTATTTACATGACCATTAAAACCTGGACGAGGCTGAGCAGACAGCGACATTTCACCTGTAAATCAGAAAATATCAAAATTGCAAGGACAGAATCTGAATTTGTTTAAAGCGCAGAGTGAGACGTTCACTCTGGTAAATTCTTGTCAAAGGGAAAAAAAGAACCAGTTATGTACAGGAATACAGTTGAAGTTCCCCCGTGGTCAGTCAAGAAGAAAAATAAAAAAACAAAGCAAAAATCTTTAAAGCTATCTCAGATAAAATCTCCATTAAAATTAACCCTCTGTAATTAAAAAGCGTAAATACAGTTGGTTCCTTGACTACCTCTGATATGTTTGTCCTATTGTTAGTCACATAAAAGGACCATAAAAAACAAAAGGCAACAGCAGCTCGGGTTAAAAGTGACTGTTGTCCAAAGCCACGATCATACCCATTAAAAAGAGGCAAATTACCAGAGAATTCCTATTTACGTTTCTCCCTGTACAGTTCTGTAATTAAATGTTTTTTTTCTGTGCAACTAATGTGGTTCTAGGCATGGCTTCACCTTGATTTCAAATTAAACTGTGTAGAATACCCTTACGTCTCCATTAATGATAAATAAATAGCTTTTCATATGATAAGCCTCTATCGTTACAAACCTTTAACTTGACCCTACGACAAACATTTCTAAAGATATCCACCTTTGATAAATACACTTTAGTTCTGTTAAGACACAGCTGAATTTTCAGTGTGTTAATATATACACATATTACCGGCTTCGCTTCACAATTCCTCATGAAATGGCATAGCCTGGAAAATAAATGTCCTGTTTTTATACAAAGGAGTCTATAAGTGATTTGTGTAGATTTCAAGAAAAATAATGGTCACATCATGCATTTTTAGTAATGCATGAAAACTTGCACGAGACTTTTAGTCTAGAGATGGTCTGAATCACATGCAAGTGTAAAGGTCATATCTGTAAACGTTGCTTGGCCCAGATGGAATTACATCGGCATACAAATGTTTGGGATTGCATATGCTATTCCCATTATGTTAATTTACCAGAAAATGTATGGAAGTAAACAATTTTGTGTTTGCATATAGTTCGGAATTAGGTGTATAGTCATATTTGTATGCATTTGGCTGAAACGCCTTTATGTGGATACCAATATGAGTGATCAAGATGCATGACGTGACCATGTGTAAATATACCCCTTGTTTTCTTCTGCCACAAGCCATCCTCATATAGAAAAAGAATATACTTTAACACTCTGAGCATTTGCTATATAAGATGTCAAGACATACATAATAAACACATAAAGCCTCTTAAGTATGGAACACACTATTGTGCCACGTTGTCAAATTCAGTCCATGGCTTATCAGAGCAAATGGTTTGTCGTCTTTGTACCAACAACAGCTCAGCGGACAGATTCAAAGTTGCGGAAGACAATTGGTGATGCACAGTGTGTTCCATTAAAAATACTCCCACCCAGTACTTCCTGTACCCGAGACATTGGATCACTTCACGGCCAACATTGCTTGTTGTTGCAAGCAGGCAAAATCTAGAGCTGACTAATAAAAAGGCTTATCTGAGAGACAATAACATTGAGTCTTTCCCAAGTTGGCACAAACATGTAAAATCTGCTCTAGTTTCATGCCACTTCTCTACCCACGACCATGCTGCTCGCATAACAGATCCCAAAAAACAAAAATAAACGGTAACGCGTTGTTTTCACTTATTAAAGGCATTGAATAATATATCAAGGGATGTGTTCATGTAGCCACTGTTGAAATAACAATGAGGTGGAAGTCAATGTAAATGAGCAGTGTTCAGTGTGCCATAGCGGACTTAAAGACAAGGCACAATGTCTTAAAGGGGTACAGACACGTAACCCCTCCACAGTACTACTGCATTGAGCTAATCTGACCAAAACACCAGGCTAATTATACATTATTCCACCGTGTCATAAAACATTCTATAGTCAATGCAAAGCAATGTCAAAAAGCATTGTCACACCAAGCATTCTTCTAACCAAAAAGTACAATGCTAATACAGCGGTCTTCTAGGCATGAAGTGCCATGCAAATATGGATGATCATTTCGTATCATGGCACATATCAAAGTACTACGACAAACATATTTGATACTATCACTGTTTCATGGTACCTCAGTACTTTTTTGGGATGTAATTAGTTGCCACTAGTCCATGGAAGCCTGTTTCTGCCTTAGTCAAAAATAAAGTAATTGTGAGATTTAATTCAAATTTTTTGAGAAGTAAAGTCTAATAAAGGTGCAATTGCAAAATAAATTGTGAGATATAAATTTACTCTGAAGCGAAGCCACAAATACAAGACGCAAAGATGGAAATACAAATGTGAGTTTTAAGTCGCAATTAACTTATTTTTTTCACAAAACCAGCCTTCCATGTCTAGCATGTGAAAAAATAATTGAGAGTTTGTGAGACAGGTGCTCTGTGCATTAAAGTTCATGGTTGCATGATTGCACCAAAGTTTTATCTATTTCTATTTTATCCTTTGAATCAGTGGTTACGTGATGGATCCCCTTTGAAGAAGGCCCGAAAGCTTTAAGAAGACCACACAAACACACAAAGCGGGTGAAATCTTACTTTGGAAGACAAGGGTTTAGAAAAAAAAAACTCATGCCCACAAAACCTTCAACAGACTATTTAGAAAACATTCATGTTGGTTGAATGTATTAACAAAATGATTTTGGGCGGATGTACATATGGCAACTACAGATGTGATGTCATGTCACAAACACCATGCCAATGAAGCCAGCTCAGTGTAGAAATATGGTGAAGCTCGAATGGATGCTCAAACCATTAGTGGAGACACATTAGAAACATAAAAGTATATGCCAGGTAGTTTCTGTTGCAGATTCATGCTCCTTTGAACTGTGAATACAATATGTACACGAATCTCTGCGGAAAATAAACAAAAAATAGCTTTTTTTGTAGCTAAAAATGCTCGTTCCACAGAGGAAAGCAAAATGGATTTTATAACATGCAACGTAAATGTGTTAAGGCAAAAGTATCAGTGAAACCCCAATATTAAACGATAAACTGTGTGTTAAGTGAAGCATTATAGGGAGTCTCACCAAATCTACCATCTTAATATTGTGATTAAGATGCTACAAACCTTTTCTAATATACATATACGCCTGAAGCTTGTCAGGTTAATCCAAAAAATCCATTCGAAATTCTGAAAACATCTATTACATCTCAGCTCCTTCCAATGTGCAATGTATCAGATCCATTCCCACAGCAGATGAGCACAGAGAGATGTGTTAATATGGTACAGTCAGACACACTTCACCGTTAAATAGCACAGTCGAACCAATAAAAGCACCCGACAGACATCTTTGAGCTAAGTGTTAGACAATCCACACCAAACACGTGAAATCGAAGTCACTTCAACGTAAGACATACAGCATATTACGTTCTTTCGAAGAGGATGGATGAACCGTTGAGAGATCATCTCTGGTAGGCAATGGTAACAAAGCTATTTCGTATTCAGATGTGTTCATTGTTCGTGTTCCTGCCTGGCACCAGTGTTTCAAATAATACACTTGGCGAAAAGGTAAGGTCACAGCAGGAGCCTGTGCAAGATGGTTGGAAACATGACCTAATAAAAGCAAAATATAATACAGAGATCAGGCCTATTGTGACACAAAATTACTCTTATATAAAGACCTAATGCCATCAAAAAGAGATCCTCTTTTGTCGCCGACTGATAAAAACAGCAAAAGAAGAAAAGGAATAGAGTACAGTAGCCAGTGGGAGGAGGTGTTAAGACTGCCCTAGTTATTATAAATCATTCTTCCTACTCTGTGGAAATGGGTAGGCAGGTGAGGAAAGGAAAAACAACGCAAACAAACATTCAGATTGATGTTATGAAGCTAATTAGTTTGAAACTGCCTCCGAACCACCAATAAAAAACATGTTGAAGTCATCAAGGAGTGCCAGCGGTGAACCTTTTACCCCGTAAATGACAAAAGACTGCAAGAATTCCTTGGTATTCTTCTCTATGGCCTTTCTACCTACGTGGTTTTCAAGTCATTGTTTGTCGGTTTGCTTGTTTCGTTTCTTTGATAATACTTGAAATTCATGTACAAGTTTATGTTGACAACGAGACAAGGATTTGCTGGCGTTTTGCAAATCTGCGGTTCTCACTGGGAGAAGAGAACATGATGGTCTCTGTCAAATTGGAGTCGGATGGTTCCTCGACCGTTAAGACTTCACCTGGTTAGCATAAGGCCAGGGCACAACTTCAAACCTTCAATCCTCAGAAGTTTTGTCCGTTGGGCTCATGCTTAAAAAATTGCAATATTTGTTGTAAAGTTCTGTCTTACTGTAAGTGGGAAGGAAGGGGATATTCCCTTTCCTCATCTTTTGTTCCCGCTCTGGAACAAGGTTGTTCTGAAAACAGGCACTGGTCTATCCTCAGCATAGTAGCCCTCACTTATGTTCTCAAGCGTTTGGGGTCCATCGCACCCCCCAGTCCGTCATACCCACTCCTGCACGGGGTGTTTGTAGTAGGTCACGTGCTGTTGGACGTTTTTGTTCTTGAACTGGAAGATAGTATATACAAGGACCAGAATGCACAGTGAGAGGATGCACGGGATGACCACAGCTATTGCATTTACAGTGCTGGGTACGTCATTAATGGCGACCATGATGTCGACGTCATCGTGAGGGAGGTGGCGGTCCTTGTTCTTTTCTACTTCTGACTGATCGCATCCCATCCAGTCTTTGAGGATTGATTTTGGGTAGCCTGGCTCCACCGTTAACTTCTGGTTATCGAACCTCCAGTAATCCTTTCCCTTGTAAAAGTAGGTATAAACTAGAACAAAAAAGAGATAAACAATTGATCAATACATTTCCATGACCAGAATTCTACTATAGGTCAACAAACAGATAGTCCCGCCCCAAAACTCACACCATTGGTTGAGAAAATGATCCCAGATCCAGAAACGTAGTGAAAACATTGGTAAAACATCAGTGGCTCAACGTCAGTTTTGCAATACTACGAGAACACTTTCTTTTTGCGCAAAGAAAACAAAAACAACATATTTTGCACTTGCACTCCCGTGACTTACGTCTTCTGCCATTTTAGAGATTATCACAACATGTTAGGGATGCTCATTTCGGTTATTTCTGGCAAACGACAACCGACGCTCGTTCACCGATTATTAACGGTTAACTGACAACATTGTTCTAAATTTGAATTTCATTCAATTAGAAAGGATAAGCGCCTAGTAGTCATATTTGTTTTCTGCGGATTCATTGTACATGCGCAAAAACCAGCAAACAACAGAAGACGAAGATTTACGTGATCATATCTATTTCATATCATTCGCCTAGAGCACTTTTGCAACCAGAGAAAAAACATTATAAAGTATAAATAGGCCTCTACGAGAAATATATAGCTATTTTACATAAATAATAAATCAAGAAAACGAAAGAAAAAAGTTAGCAACAGTGACGTCCATAAAAGTCACTTTCTGACATAACAGTCTAATCGAGGCGCAAGTTCTTTCATCAAACCTTCATTAACCGACAGCAGCTTTGCGCGGAGAGCGGAGCATTTGAATCGCGAACACAAAACACAAAAAAAAAAGCGGCTCCAGTGGAAAAACTGACGAAATCTAATAAAACGTTCAGATGACACGCAGCTAATTTCTCCATCACTTTAAGTTACCCAAAACACACATAAAAATACGTAACGCCCGGTAGATGTGCGTTTGTGCAGCAGAGCGGCTCTGTTTAGCAGTGTACTGTGTGACAAGTCCTGTTCCGTTCACACAGCGCGTGTGTTCCGAGAACGCGGTTGTTCCTGAACGTTTCCAGGTGAGTTCCATTTCAGAACGTGATGTCACTCCCTGTGTTAGGACTCAACAACTGTATTCTGCTGCTGTGTGAATGTGGCCAATAAAACACAATTTTCTATAGACTATGAGTAGGTTAAATACTGAAATAAATAAATCAATAAAATGACCTTTTAAACCGTTTAACTGATTGTATTAATCGGTCAAAATTCATATCGTTTGGTTAACGGTTAGACGGTTAAAATGAACATCCCTACAACATGTGCATACGCTTTTTTCTAGTTGTAAACAACCGCCGATTACGTACCTGTACATGCGCATGCTTTGACCCGGATGTCAACAAGGCTGATTACGCCCAAAACGTTAAAGCTTGCGTACATGTTGCATTGTGATACTCTCTTAAATAGCGGAAAACGTAAGTCACGGGAGAAGAATAAATTAAATTACGTTATTTTTGTTTTCTTTGCACTACTTTGCACTTGAGTTGCAATACAACCTCTGAGGGTTGTTGACTGTTTTTAGAAAAGTTTATTTTCTTTTCATCTTTCCTCTATATACAGTGGCAACCAAAAAATAGACTCTATCGCAGCTGTTCCATAAGTGCCACCTGCTGGTACAGAGTGAATTCATGATTCAGTCCATCTGCCGATTGTGTTTTATGAAGTACAGTTTCACAAAACTAAAGTTACGCCATTCTGTTTTTGCTCCAAATTTCTATGTCTTTTACCTTTTTAAAAGTCTTTTGCCTTCTGTTTGCATTCCCACAGCGTGAAGGTTAGGTCGCACTTCCCTAACATTCGTGTCATCAAACATTAAAATGCACATAACTTTTGCTAACTCTACAAAACGTAAACCTATTCACCTGCTAATTATTCTTTAACAGCGATGCTAAAGAGCTGCTACAAAGCCAGAAGTTCAAAGACGAATTTCTAAAGATAGCTGCGCACTCCTACGCATAAGGTCAATAAGCCAATATTTGTCTTTACATGCAGGCAGAGATGCACATCCTCAGTTCATATTCATGATCACAAAAATAGCTGTCCTTGTAAACACTCAATGACACAGTATTTCAAAAAGTTGTTCCAGTGTTATACAATCCCTCAGAGAGCTGTCATTCTGATTACCAATGCTGCATAAACAGATGCATTCGAGGCACTCACAAACCGAACCTATACGAGGACAAACCCAGAACTAAATGTAAATACCGCGGATAAGCTTTACACAGCAACCCCTGAGAGTGTGATTGATGAAGTGCTCGTCCTTCCTCTCTTACTTTCTCTGCTCTTACTTGATCTTGCCGAGCAAGACTTGCCAAATCCCTCTTGCAAAATCTGAGTGACAGAAAAATCATGAGCTATGGGCAAACCAAATAGTCCATATAACCCTCTTGGCTTCTCCATCTTGTGTCCTGGCCCTAGGCTCCATGTTGAGACGGAGGTTATGACATGACTCATAGAAAAGATGACCATTCCTTCACTGGATAATACTCAAGACAGGAAGAGGAGAAATCTGCAATTCTATGCAGCCACAGCAACAATACCATTCAACCTGACTGTTCAACATCCAGTTGTGTAGTGCTAAACTTTCATTTTGATCCTGATTATATACTAATCCCCACTTAATTCACATTTTAATATATTCAATATTTGGTTGCCAATACAACATTAACCAACAAATGGAATATTAAAATGTTTTATATCAAATATTTTCTATATTTTATAAAATTATATATATTTACATTTTAAAATGTTTATAATTTTTATATTTTAACTATAAATATAGAATTTATTGTTCATACATAGAATATATTGTTTTACTAATATTTTATAAAATATGTTCAAATTGAATTTTACGTTACATTTTTTATATTTTAAAATTTAAATAAGTAAAATATTGTGGCTTATTGCTATTGGTGCAACTAAAAAAATTCTAAATAAATACAATTCTTCTGTATTTCAATTATTTCTAGCATTTTCAAATCATGTTTCAGTCTTTTTTGACTAAAAAAGCAGAGCAAATACATTAGCTCTGACTGTTTTTAAAAGCTATTTATATCTAATATTGTTTTTTAGCTATATTGCCTAGTCATAGTATCTTGTTCAATATAATTAAACCACATTCCCTCTTCACATAGTCCCTTTTAATGATTTCCAATCATTTAGACATTATGTTCCCTGCATTAAAACATTGAGGGTCATACGATCCATTATACTACTGTAGCTCTCTGCCATAAACATAACATCACATACAGTAACTTGCTATAGTCAGCTGCCATTTAGCTATTTTTGTAATCATTCATCGATTGCGACAGTGAATTTTAATACCCAAAAGTTGTGTCTGTCTTTTCCTCAGGACCCTGTGCCAATCCAGACCAGCTATCAAATCACCACCGAGGATGAGTCAGAGCCAAAACAGTCACTGTGTCAACAACAATATCACAGCGACTGCGCCAAACAAACACTAATCAATTACTCTACAAGACCTCGGCACATTTCCTTCTGTTACCTACACAATAAAATAAAAATAAGCACGCTGTGACAGACAAACAAATACAGTCAAAATAGCAGCAGCTAATAATGTAATGCAATAAATAGTTCATAATAGCCCCAATAAACCATTCTTCCTCCAAGTAATTTCCATAATGCTTACCGTTCCCAGGCAACACCACGTTAATATTAAATGTACATTTTCAGGTGTGTATTTATTGGTATTTTAAATCTGCTTCAAATGCAATTTACTCCAGAATAAAGCTCAACCAACTTGAACTCCTCAAACCAGAGGGAAACAGTCAGATAAAATGCCCACCGATCACTTGGATGACTGCCACATTAAATATTGATCTGTTATTGGAACCTCGATGACTCACATCCTTCTCGACTGATGAATGCTCCTTGCGGTGCATCAGGAATGCCCTTCCAGACGCTGATGGGTTTGGGATAGCCTGGGTCAGCCGTGCGCTTCTCCTCGTTGTAACGCCAGTACTGGTCGCCCTTAAAGAAGTAGGTTTTTCCCACAGGTTCCCAGCGTAAGGCTGTGTCGATGCCATCGCGAGGCAGACAGTTTCCCAGCTCTACCAGGCCGTGAGGATACCCGGGCTCAGCTGTAACCTCCTTGAACACCCAGTATTTGTCCCCTAGAGTCAAAACAACAGTCAGAAAAACAGCAGTTAGATACGGTTTATATACACTTTTCTGTGACTGTCTATATATATATATATATATATATGAATATATATATTAGTTCTGTCAAACGATTATTCGTTTCCAAAATAAAGTTATTTTTTGTGTATATTTATTATGTATATATAAATACAAACACATGCATGCATAGATTTAAGAAAAATATGTTATGTTTATATATTAAATATATTTATATATAGTATAAAAGATAAGAATATGAATATATAATTGTATAAACTTATTTTCAAAATATATACTTTGTGTGTATGTATTTATATATACGTAATAAATATGCACAGTATACACACACATATGTAATGTAAACAAAAATGTTTATTTTTGGATGCAATTAATCGTGATTAATTGTTTGACAGCACTAAAATATGTATGCGTGTATATATATATTATACCAGTTTTATTTAATCTTCTCCTTAATTGGATTATTTTTCAAATAATTATTTATACTAAGATCACTATAAAAAATCTATTTCAAGTATTTAAATCTTCCAAAAATGCAACATTAATTAGTAATTGTGAATTTTGCCAATAAAACGCAGTCTATATTGAGCCTAATCTTATTTATTTCAGCACAGAGTTCTTGGGTAAACCGCATCGTGTGTAGTTAGTGAATAAGACACCGAAATCCCAGCATGACTTGAGTTCATCGCCCCTTTATCTATTAATACCGATGTGCATTCTCTGAGATAACCATAGGGCATCCTGCGAGCTTGTTTTCTCATGAAACATCACAGAACAGGAGACTCGGGCTATAAATATCTCATCCAACCTCTCCTTGCGCAGTACGACTGCGCCGGGCTAATTGAATGAGAAAGAGGGGGTGAGGATGGCGAGATAGAGATAGAGAGATCGTTTGAGAGGAGGGGAGCGAGGGAGGAACAGACAGAATAATAAAGTACTGAATGGATTCACTAAGGCTGTCAGCCCCAACGGAGGATAAACACAGACCTTTCCTGAGATTATCCCACAATCTAACTGCATTTATCTAACCTTTAACTCAGTGTACCTAGGCTTGTATTAAAACGGTACAGAAAATGTACAAGCGCTGATCTAGAATTAGTCAGCCTGAGCAAAATATGGTGGTTTGAGTTGAAACTGATCCAAAGGCAGCAGATGTTTAATGGATATGGCTTCTCTTTATTATCCAGGACATATTTAGGTACTTAATTTTATGGCTTCGGGATGTATTTGGTATCGTAATTTATAGTTATGACAAAAGACGTTACAAAACAATCAGGGTTATTAAAACTAGCCTGAGGATGCAATTTGGAGCAGTGAACACTGGGTAGTTTTTCATGTTTTTTTTTTTAAATATTGTTTTGTCGTAACATCTGTTGTATGGATAATGTTACCTTTGAAGAACACAAATTTGCCATCTGATCTCTCGTAAGCAGCGTCAATGCGAGGAGGTAAACCCTTCCAGAACTGCTCAATCAACATGGGATAGCCTTCCTGAACTTTGTTGTTGCGCAAACGCCAAAACCAGCGATCCTGTAAAGAGCGAAAGAGACCATCTTGATCAATTACTGAGTGGAATTTAGAGGGTGAGTAAACGATGACAGAATTGTGATCACACACAACCAAATGTATCACATATCAGATGGATTACGCTAATTTTATTATGACCTGCTTATATAAAGCATCTGTATCAAACACTGGAAAAAGAACTGATGCAAATCACCTTAAAAACAAACATCTCCCGTCGAAAGAAGGCCACAGTGTTGAAGTTGCCATCACAGATGTTGGGTTTTCCATGTCCGGGAGAGGACGGCCGATCTCCAGAGGGTGGGCGACCCGGGCGATGTTTCCTCTCAGAGGTGGGGTGTGCGCGTCGTGCCGGGAGAGTAGGAAGAGGTCGGGTGGGCTCCAGCATGGCTGTGGGAACACCTGTAGAGAAACAACGTTTATTCTTCTAAAAATACAATCAGCCATTCTAGCATCCAAAGTATGATCATTCTTGCTTAGCTCCTTGCAAATGATAATAGAGGCGATAGAGATAATGACTGTACCGTAGATTTTCTGGATCCCCTGAAGGTCGTCTAGAGGCAGTTTGAAGTTGTGTGTGTCCATGTATTGGTAGAAGGGGGCCATGATGGCGCTGGGGTCATTGGAATGTTCCAGACCCAATGCGTGTCCTAACTCATGCACAGCCACCAGGAAAAGGTCATTGCCTTGAAAGGTAAAGGTTAAAGGTCAAACCATCTTTGAATCAGTACTCTATGCTGGAGGAAAAATATATAACAGTACGGCATGTACTGCATGGCTAAGAAAATGGAAACAGGAGAATTAACGATGCAAAGCTTAAGGCTCTGCATATTTCATGTGCATTTCGATAAAAATAGTCCGAAATAATAAGAGCTCCCATAGAAGTTCATCAAACGCTGAATCAGCAGTCAATAAATATGCTATTTCTTTCATTATAGGAATAGTTCACTTATAGTTCAGCACACTTGGGATATATATTATATACGTATATATAAGTAATTTGCTACTTTTATGGTGCACTTGGTTTCTTGACAGCATCCGTACTCATTTGCTGTCATTGTATAATACACCGGGGAAATTGCATAAGCATATGAATATTAAGTTAAGAATCAACTTAAGTTAGTCCTGTAAAAAAAAGGTGTGGAAGACAATTCTGCTGTCTTTTAAAAATAGGTGCAATGTTATTATTTTAGAGAGGAAGTGATGGAGAGAGGAATTTCCCAGTACTCTCAATTGCTAGGAAAATCTCTGAACTGTGATTTTATAGCTATTAATATTTCTCGCAAATCCTGCAATTCTGACATTTTAACTCACAACTGCAATAAATATAACAGTGCTATCAAATAGAACAATCGTGATTAATCACATCCAAAATGAAAGTCTGTTTAATATGTGTGCACTCATTAATTAAATATTATATATATTTAATTTACAAATGTTACAGATTTTTCTTACATAAATACATGCATGTGTATGCAAAGCTTTATCTATACTTATGTATTTATCTGTACATGTGTATGTATTTACAGTACACATGCATATTTTATGTATATATATATATATATTAGGGGTGGGCATAGATTATTTTTTTTAATCTAGATTCATCTAGATTAAAATGGCTCATTTGAGATCTGTCAAAGGCATTCAGAATTTGTGTGCTACCTATTATATTTGAGA